>JAVTVJ010003340.1:0-47870 GCA_034509425.1 Eopsaltria australis
CATCCCAAATCCCAGGGGATCCATCCCAAATCCCGGGGGATCCATCCCAAATCCCAGGATCCATCCCAAATCCCGGGATCCATCCCAAATCCCAGGGATCCCAAATCCCAAATCCCAGGGATCCCAAATCCCAAATCCCAGGGATCCCAAATCCCAGGGATCCATCCCAAATCCCAGGGGATCCATCCCAAATCCCAGGGGATCCATCCCAAATCCCAGGGGATCCATCCCAAATCCCAGGGGATCCATCCCAAATCCCTGGAATCCATCCCGAATCCCAGGGGATCCATCCCAAATCCCAGGGATCCATCCCGAATCCCAGGGGATCCATCCCAAATCCCAGGATCCATCCCAAATCCCAGGGGATCCATCCCAAATCCCAGGATCCATCCCAAATCCCAGGGGATCCATCCCAAATCCCGGGATCCATCCCAAATCCCAGGGATCCATCCCAAATCCCAGGGGATCCATCCCAAATCCCAGGGGATCCATCCCAAATCCCAGGGGATCCATCCCAAATCCCAGGGATCCATCCCAAATCCCAGGGGATCCATCCCAAATCCCAGGGATCCATCCCAAATCCCAGGGGATCCATCCCAAATCCCAGGGGATCCATCCCAAATCCCAGGGGATCCATCCCAAATCCCAGGGGATCCATCCCAAATCCCAGGGGATCCATCCCAAATCCCAGGGGATCCATCCCAAATCCCAGGGGATCCATCCCAAATCCCGGGATCCATCCCAAATCCCAGGGATCCATCCCAAATCCCAGGGGCTCCATCCCAAATCCCGGGATCCATCCCAAATCCCAGGGATCCATCCCAAATCCCTGGAATTTCCCCCATTTTCCCTTTTTTTGGGATTTTAGGACGATGGAAAATTCCAACTAATTCCCAATTTTCCCACTTTTTCCCACTCTTTTCCCAGTTTTTGGGGAAAAATTCCACTTCAGGAATTTTTTAGGGATTTTTATTGGGAAAACGGAAGGATTTCAAAGGGATTCATTCCCAAATTTTTCATCCAGGAGTGAATTCCCGCTGGGAAAACCAGGGGGGAAAAAAAAAAAAAACCCTCCCGTTTTACCTGGAATTTCAGGAAAAGTGACTTTGGTCGAACAAAAATTCCTGAAAAAGTGGGGATTTGGGATTTGCTGAGTCCGGAGCAGCGGGAAATTCCAAGGGAAAGTGTGGAATATTCCAGTTTGGGAGAGGAAAACGGGATTTGGGGAGAGGGAAATGGAGCTTTGGGGTGGAAAATCCGTGTTTTTGGGATGGAATCCGTTGGATTTTCCAAGTTTTGGGAATAGAATCCATTGGATTTTCCAGGTTTTGGGATAGAATCCATGGATTTTTCCAAGTTTTGGGGTGGTATCCATGGAATTCTTCCAGGTTTGGGGTGTTATCCATGGAATTTTCCCAAGTTTTAAGATAGAATCCATGGGATTTTCCAGGTTTTAGGAATAGAATCCATTGGATTTTCCAAGTTTTGGGGTGATATCCACAATTTTCCAAGTTTTGGGGTGGTATCCATGGAATTTTCCCAGATTTGGAATTTTCCCAAGTTTTGGGGTTGCATCCATTGGATTTTTTCCAAGTTTTAGGATGGTATCCATGGGAATTTCCCAAGTTTTGGGATAGAATCCATTGGATTTTCCCAAGTTTTGGGATAGAATTCATGGAATTTTCCCAAGTTTTAGGATGGAATTCATTGGATTTTCCCAAGTTTTAGGATGGAATTCATTGGATTTTCCCAAGTTTTGGGGTGGAATCCATGGAATTTTCCCAAGTTTTAGGATGGAATTCATTGGATTTTCCCAAGTTTTGGGGTGATATCCACAATTTTCCAAGTTTTGGGGTGGTATCCATGGAATTTTCCCAAGTTTTGGGATGGAATCCATTGGATTTTCCAAGTTTTAGGAATAGAATCCATTGGATTTTCCAAGTTTTGGGATAGAATCCATGGAATTTTCCAAGGCTTGGGGTGCTATCCGTGGATTTTCCATGGTTTTGGGTTGTTATCCTTTGGATTTTCCCGCTTTTGGGATGGAATCCATTGGATTATCCCAAGATTTGGGTCCTGTCCGTGGATTTTTCCCGAGTTTCAGGATGGAATCCATGGGAATTCCCCATTTTTAGGGTGTTATCCGTGGGATTTTCCCAGCTTTGGGGTGATATCCATGGAATTATTCCCAAGTTTTGGGATGGAATCCATTGGAATGGTGCGAGTTTTTGGGGACGATTTCTTGGGATTTGGATGGAATTTTCTGGGATTTTGGGAAGGATTTTCTGGGATTTTGGGAAGGATTTCCTGGGATTGAGGGGGATCCGCCGGGATACCCTGGGGCTGCCGGGGTTCAGGGGGAATTTTCTGGGATTTGGGGAAAATTCGCCAGAATTTGAGGGGAATTCAGGAGGATTTTGAGGCCACCGGGAGCGGGGATTTTGGGGGATCGGGGAGTTTTGGGATCGGGGATTTTTGGGATCAGAGATTTTTGGGATTGGGGATTTTTGGGATGGAGATTTTTGGGATCGGAGCTGATCAAGATTCTTTGGGACAAATCTTGGGACTGGGAGACTCTGGGACGTGGGAAATTCCTGGGACGTGACCTTGACCGTGAGCCCTGGGACTGGAGACTTTGGGATGCAAATTTTGGGACGTGAGACTTTGGGACGGGAGCCTTTGGGACGTGAAAGCCTTGGGACTCCTGGGACTGGAGACTTGGGACGTGAGACTGGGACCGTGACCTTGGGACGTGGTTCTTGGGACCTGAGACTGGGACGCAATCCCTGGGACCGGGAGACCTGGACACGTGAGACTCCTGGGACTGGCTCTGGGGACGGAGACCTGGGATGCACTTTGGGATCGGAGATTTTCGGGATGGGGAGTTTTTGAGATTGGAGCTTTTTTGGGATGGGGATTTTTGGGGATCAGGGAATTGTTGGGATTGGGGAATTTTCAGGATGGGGGATCTTTGGCAATGTGGAGTTTCTGGGATCGGGGATTTCTGGGATGGGATCCGTGCCCCGAGCCTCTCCCGGTGCCTCCCGCGGCCGCTGCGCGCCGCCCCCATCGCCACCGCCGCTGTCCCCAAGGGCCCGGCTCTGTCCCCAAGGGCCCGGCTCTGTCCCCTCCCTGTCCCCAAGGGCCCGGCTCTGTCCCCTCCCTGTCCCCAAGGGCCCGGCTCTGTCCCCTCCCTGTCCCCAAGGGCCCGGCTCTGTCCCCCCCCCGTCCCCGCTCTATCCCTTCCCTGTCCCCCTCTGTCACTCTCTGTCCCCCGCTGTCCCTGCTCTGTCCCCGCTATCCCCTCACTGTCCCCTCTCTCTCTCTGTCCCCTCTGTCCCCTCTCTCTCTCTGTCCCCTCTCTCTGTCCCCTCTGTCCCCTCTCTCTCTCTCTGTCCCCTCTGTCCCCTCTCTCTCTCTGTCCCCTCTGTCCCCTCTCTCTCTGTCCCCTCTCTCTCTCTGTCCCCTCTGTCACCTCTCTCTCTCTCTCTGTCCCCTCTGTCCCTCCTCTCTCTGTCCCTCTCTCTGTCCCTCTCTCCCTCCGTCCTCTGTCCTCTCTCCGGGCCCTCCCTCTGTCCCCTCTTCTGTCCTCCCTCTCTCTTCTGTCCCTCTGTCCCTCTCTGTCCTCTCTGTCCTCTCTCTCTCTCTCTCTGTCCTCTGTCCTCTCCTCTCTCTGTCCTCTGTCCCTCTCTCTCTCTACAGTTCCCTCTGTCCCCTTCTCTCTCTTCTTTCTGTCTCCTTCTTCTGTCCCTTCTGTCCCTCTCCTCTCTGTCCCCTGTCCCTCTCTGTCCCTGTCCTCTCTCTCTGTCTCTGTCCTCTCTCTCTCTGTCCTCTGTCCTCTCTTCTCTCTTCTCTTATCGTGGTTTCTCCTAGTGCGGCTCTGCCTGCGCGCCCCTGCCCGCCTCTCCAGCCAATCAGCGCTCTCCTCTCATCGCCCGCGCTGCCCCCGCGGCCAATGGCGGCGCGCGACACAAACCCGGCTCCCCCCGCGCCGCGCCCGGAAGCGGCGGCTCCGCGAGGGCCCCGGGCCCGGAGCGCTCCCGGTGCTGTCCCCGCGTCCCCTCCGCGTCCCCTCCGCGCCCCCTCCCTGTCCCCGCCGTCCCCTCCCCGTCCCCGCTGCCCCACGCCATCTCACCGCTATCCCCACGCCGTTCGCAGCGCCAGCCCCGCCGCGCGGGCCCCGCCCCGCGCATGCTCGGTGCGCGCCGCCGCGACTCCTCCATGTGTGAGGAGCGCGCTCCGGGCACCGGCGGCGGCACCGGGGCTCCCCCGGCACAGCGGCCCCGCCACAGCGCGGGCACGGCCGGGCCCGCCGGCCACAGCGGCCCGGGCTGGCCGCGGATGCGGCCGCAGCGGCAGCAGCGGAGCGGCGCCCGGTGAGTCCGCCCGGCAAAAGTTGTGCCCGCGGTCATTGTCCCCGGTACCGGGGACGCGGCACCGGCCGAGCCCGCGGGGAGGAGCGGCCGGCCCGCGGGAGAGCCGCCCGCGCTGTTCCGGTGTTTCCCGGCAGTGCGGGCAGCCCGGAAAGTGCAAAGTCCCGCTGGCCCCGCGGCCGCGGCGGCACCGGGAGCCCCGGGCCGGCGGCACCGGGAGCGGAGCGGGGAGCGGGGCTCGTCCCCCGGGGAGCCCGGGCTCCGCCGCCCGCCCCGCGCCCCGGGCCGCCGCCGGCTTTTGTTTGGGAAAGTTGCTGCGGGCTTTCCGCCGGGCTGCTGCTTCCTCTTCCTCCTCTTCCTCCTCCTTCTCCTCCTCCTCCTCCTCTTCCTCCGCCGCCGCCCCGAGCGCTCCGTGCCCGCTCCCCGCCGGTGCCGCTGCCCCCCGCGCTCGGTGGCGGGGCCGGACCCGCCAGGGGACACGGGGGGACACGGGGACCCCCCCTGACAGCGCGACCCTCCCCAAGCCGATCCCCCCCGTCCAAACTCGGGGTCCCCGCCGTGTCCCCACCCCCGGTGCGCCCCGGTTCCGGTGCCCCCCGGACTTGGTGGCGGTGACGGGACACGGGGGGACACGGGGACCCCCGGTCACCCCCTGCGCTCCCCGGTCCCACCCCCATTCCAACCAAGGTCCCCCGTGTCCCCACTTCCGGTACCCTGAAGGCCCCCGGTGCCGCTTTCGCCCCACTGGCCTCGGAACCGGCACCGACCCCCGAACCCCCGGTCACCCCGCGGTCACCTGTGGTCACCTGGTGGTCACCCCCCGGTCACCCCCGCGCTGCCCAGGCCGATCCCCGGGGTCCGAACGCCGCGATCCCGCCGTGCCCGGTGCCCCCCGGTGCCCCCCGGTGCCCCCGGTGCCCCCGGTGCCGGAGCCCCGCGGTGGCCGCGGCCGGGCCGTGCGGCCGGGCCGGGCCGGGGCCGTGTCACAATAAGAGTCCCCGGCCGGCCTGGCTGCGCCCCGAGGGACCGGGAACCGCAACGGGAACGGGAGCGGGATGGGCAGCGGGAATGGGATGGGCACTGGCATGGGGAGAAGGGTCAGCACCGGGATGGGCACCGGGAGTGGGATGGGCAGCGGGAATGGGAACGGGATCGGGATCAGCACCGGGAGCGGGAATGGGATCAGGATCAGCACTGGGATGGGCACTGGGATCGGGATCAGCACCGGGAGCGGGAATGGGATCAGCACTGGGAATGGCACCGGGAGCGGGATCAGCACCGGGAATGGCACTGGATTGGGACTGGGATCCAGCACCGGGATCGGGATCAGCACCGGGAGGGGGAATGGGAATCAGCACTGGCATGGGCACCGGGAGTGGGATCGGGACCAGGAATGGCACCGGGAGTGGGATCGGGATCAGCACCGGGAGTGGGCAGTGGGTAGGGGAGCAGGAGCAGCACCGGGATTGGGATCGGGATCAGCACCGGGAATGGCACTGGATTGGGACTGGGATCTGGCACCGGGATCGGGATCAGCACCAGGAGGGGCAGTGGGATGGGGAATGGGATTGGCACCAGGAATGGGATTGGGATCAGCACCTGGAGTGGGATTGGGATCGGGATGGGGTCCAGGGTCAGCCCTGTTATGGACAGCAGGATCCACACCAGGAATGGGATCGGGATCAGCACTGGGAATGGCACTGGATTGGGACTGGGATCCGGCACTGGGATCGGGATCAGCACCAGGAGGGGCACTGGGATGGGGAATGGGATTGGCACAAGGAATGGGATCAGGAATGGGATTGGGATCAGCACCTGGAGTTGGGATCAGGATCAGCACCAGGAATGGGATCGGGATCAACACCGGGAATGGCACTGGATTGGGACTGGGATCCGGCACTGGGATTGGGATCAGCACCAGGAGGGGCACTGGGATGGGGAGCGGGATCAGCACAGGGATGGGCGCCAGGAATAGGATTGGGATCAGCACTGGGAATGGCTTGGGATTGGGATTGGGGTCAGCACCAGGAAGGGCAGCAGGATCGGGATTGGAATCGGCACCAGGATTGGGATCGGGATCAGCACCAGGAATGAGACTGGGATCCAGCACCGGGATCGGGATCAGCACCAGGAAGGGCAGCAGGATTGGGATTGGGATCGGGATCAGGAGTGGGACCGGGATCGGCACCGGGATGCGCTGCCCGGGGGGATCCCGGGGCTCCCAGAATCCCGGGAATCCCGGCGTTCCGGGGCTCTGGGATTTGCGGGACAGCCCCGGCCCCGCACAGCCCGTGGTGGGCAAAGGCAACCCGGGAATTGCGGGAATTCCAGCCGGGAATGCCTCACTCGGGATCGGGATTCGCATCCCGGCTTTTCCTGAGCATCTCTCACTGGTTTTCCAGGAATTTTTTCCAGGATTTTCCCGGTTTTACTTTCACTTCTCCAGGGTTTTCCTGCCCCCATTCCCGGGATGGAATTCCCGAGCCCATGGATGCACCCCTGGCCATCCCGAATCCCGGGAATGGCCCCAATTCCCGGTGCTGGCTCCGGGATCGCTCGATCCCGCCGGGAAGCGGAGCTGGAGCTGGGACAGGCACAGGAAGTGACAGCGAGGGGCCTTGGGAATCCGGGATCAAAGGGCCGGGATCGGCAGGAAAGGGCTGGGATTTTGGGAAAGGAGCGGGAAGTGGCCCCGGATCCGTGGGAAAAGGACCTGGGATCTTCCTGGGATTTTGGGAAAAGGACTTGGAATCTGCCAGGGATTTTGGGAAAAGGGCTGGGATCTGCCAGGGATTTTTGGGAAAGAGGCAGGAATTGTCCAGGGATTTTGGGAGAGGAGCGGGAAATGGCCCTGGATCAGTGGGAAAAGGACCTGGGATCTGCCAGGGATTTTGGGAAAGGGCTGGAATCGTCCAGGGATTTTGGGAAAAGGACCTGGAATCTGTCTGGAATTTTGGGAAAATGGCTGGGATCTGTCTGGGATCATTGGGAAAGGGCTGGGATCAGCCAGGGATTTTGGGAAAGGAGTGGGAAGTGACCCTGGATCAGTGGGAAAAGGACCTGGAATCTGCCGGGGATTTTGGGAAAAGGGCTGGGATTGACTTGGGATTTTGGGTCAGGAGCAGAAATTTGCCATGGATTTTGGGACAGGAGCGGGAAATGGCCCCGGATCAGTGGGAAAAGGACCTGGGATCTGCCAGGGATTTTGGAAAAGGGCTGGAATCGTCCAGGGATTTTGGGAAAAGGGCTGGGATCTGCCAGGGATTTTGGGAAAGGAGTGGGAAGTGACCCTGGATCAGTGGGAAAAGGACCTGGGATCTGCCAGGGATTTTGGGAAAAGGACTTGGAATCTGTCGGGATTTTGAGAAAAGGGCTGGAATCTGTCTGGGATTTTGGGAAAAGGGCTGGGATCATCCAGGGACTTTGGGAAAGGAGTGGGAGGTGACCCTGGATCAGTGGGAAAAGGGTAGAACCTGGAATCTGCCAGGGATTTTTGGGAAAGAGGCAGGAATTGTCCAAGGATTTTGGGAATGGAGCGGGAAGTGGCCCCGGATCCGTGGGAAAAGGACCTGGAATCTGTCCTGGATTTTGGGAAAAGGGCTGGGATCTGTCGGGATTTTTGGGAAAGGAGCCGGAAGTGGCGCCAGATCAGTGGGAGAGGACCTGGAATCTGTCTGGGATTTTGGGAAAAGGGCTGGGATTTGCCAGGGATTTTTGGGAAAGAGGCAGGAATCGTCCAGGGATTTTGGGAATGGAGCGGGAAGTGGCCCTGGATCAGTGGGAAAAGGACCTGGAATCTGCCAGGGATTTTGGGAAAGGGCTGGGATCTGTCTGGGATCATTGGGAAAGGGCTGGGATTCCGGGATCCTCGGAACTTCCCGAACTCTCGGAAGAGCAGCCGGGGCAGCTCCGAATTCCAAAGGATTTTCTGGGATTTTCCCAGATCCTCTTAACCACGAACAGCTCTGGGTGAGCTCCGCTAATTCCCGCTGGAATTCCCGGGATCACGGGGCCAGAGAGGCCGGAAAAGCCCGGGAACGGCCGGAGAAAAACCGGGAATGAGGGGAAATCTGGGAATTCCATTGATGGAATCTGGGAATGAGGGGAAATCTGGGAATATCATTCCAGGGAAATCTGGGAATGAGGGGAAATCTGGGAATTCCATTGATGGAATCTGGGAATGAGGGGAAATCTGGGAATATAATTCCAGGGAAATCTGGGAATGAGGGGAAATCTGGGAATATCATTCCAGGGAAATCTGGGAATGAGGGGAAATCTGGCTTATCCAGGGCGGGGATTTTTTGGGAATCTCAGGTGCAGCTCATGGAATTTTTTGGGAATCTCGGGCTCCCCAATCCATGGGAAAATCCCTTGGGAAGCTCCGGAGGCGCCTCCTGTGCCGTGATCCTGTGGGATCCTCCCTTCCCAGGAATTCTGCCGGGAATTCTGCTGGAAAAGGGGGAATTACTGGAATTTTTATTGGAATTTTATTGGAATTTTTATTGGAATTTTATTGGAATTTTTCTTGGAATTTTTATTGGAATTTTATTGGAATTTTTATTGGAATTTTTATTGGAATTTTATTGGAATTTTATTGGAATTTTTATTGGAATTTTATTGGAATTTTATTGGAATTTTTATTGGAATTTTTATCCCAGTTCCCGCTCGGGATTCCCGATTTTCACAGCACTTTTGGAATTCCCAATTCCCAGGATTGCGCCGTGATTTTGGGATTCCCAATTCCCGTGGCTGGGTCCTGCTGTCGACATTCCCGATTTTTGTGGTTGTGCCGTCATTTTGGGATTCCCAATTCCCAATTCCCAATTCCCAGGATTGTTTTGTACTTTGGGATTCCCAATTCCCAGGATTGTGCCAAGGTGCCGGAATTCCCAATTCCTGTGGTTCCAGCATTCCCAATTCCCAGCTCTGTGCCGTCATTCCGGGATTCCCAATTCCCGTGGTTGGGCTTTAGTTGCGATTCCCAATTTTCATGGAGGTGCCGTGGTTTGGGATTCCCAATTCCCAAATCCCAGGGTTGCGTTGTACTTTTGGGATTCCCAATTCCCAGGATTGTGCCAAGGTTCTGGAATTCCCAATTCCTGCGGTTCCAGCATTCCCAATTCCCGGGGTTGTGTTGAACTGTTGGGATTCCCAAATCCCGACTCCCAGGGCTGTGCTGAGGTTCCAGGATTCCCAATTCCCGTGGCTGGGCTTTAGTTGGAATTCCCAATTTTCATGGAGGCGCCGTCATTCCGGGATTCCCAATTCCCAGTTCCCAGGGTTGTTTTGTAGTTCAGAATTCCCAAATTCCCGTGGTTGGCTCCTGTTGATATTCCCGATTTTTGTGGTGCTGCCGTTCTGGGATTCCCAATTCCCAATTCCCAGGATTGCGCTGTACTTTTGGGATTCCCAATTCCCAGGATTGGGTCAAGGTGCCGGAATTCCCAATTCCTGCGGTTCCAGCATTCCCAATTCCCAGCTCTGTGCCGTCATTCCGGGATTCCCAATTCCCGAGGTGGTGCCGTCATTTTGGGATTCCCAAATTCCCAATTCCCAGGATTGTGCCGTGGTTTGGGATTCCCAAATTCCCATGGTTGGGCTTTAGTTGGAATTCCCAATTTTCATGGAGGTGCCGTCATTCCGGGATTCCCAATTCCCAAATCCCAGGGTTGTTTTGTAGTTCGGAATTCCCAAATTCCTGTGGCTGGCTCCTGTTGATATTCCCGATTTTTGTGGTGCTGCCGTTCTGGGATTCCCAATTCCCAATTCCCGGGATTGGGTCAAAGTGCCGGAATTCCCAATTCCTGTGGTTCCAGCATTCCCAATTCCCAGCTCTGTGCCGTCATTCCAGGATTCCCAATTCCCAATTCCCAGTTCCCAGGGTTGTTTTGTAGTTCAGAATTCCCAAATTCCCGGGGCTGGCTCCTGTTGATATTCCCGGTTTTTGTGGTGGTTTTGCTGTTCTGGGATTCCCAATTCCCGTGGTTGTGCCGGAATTCCCAATTTTCCAGGGTTCCAGGATTCCCAATTCCCGTGGTTGGGCTTTGGTTGGGATTCCCAATTTTCATGGAGGTGCCGTCGTTTTGGAATTCCCAATTCCCAAATTCCCGTGGCGGAGCCGTCATTCCGGGATTCCCGATTCCCAAATCCCGGGGTTGTGTCCTGGTGTCGATATTCCCGATTTTCCTGGCGGTGTCGTAGCTTTGGGATTCATGATTCCAAATGAACTCCTGAAAAAATCTGGGATAAATCCTGAGAAATCTGGGATAGATCCGGGATAAATCCAGGAAAAATCTAGGATAAATCTGGGATAAATCCGGGAAAAATCCGGGATAAATCTGGGATAAATCCGGGAAAAATCTGGGATAAATCCAGGATAAATCCAGGATAAATCTGGGATAAATCTAGGAAAAATCTGGGATAAACCCAGGAAAAATCCGGGAAAAATCTGGGATAAATCCAGGAAAAATCGGGGATAAATCCAGGAAAAATCGGGGATAAATCCAGGAAAAATCGGGGATAAGTCCAGGAAAAATCTGGGATAAATCCAGGAAAAATCTGGGATAAATCCAGGAAAAATCCAAGAAAAATCCAGGATAAACCCAGGAAAAATCCGGGATAAATCTGGGATAAATCCAAGAAAAACCCAGGAAAAATCCGAGATGAATCCAGAAAAAATCCAGGATAAACCCAGGAAAAATCCGGGATAAATCTGGGATGAATCTGGGATAAATCCGGGATAAATCCAAGAAAAACCCAGGAATAATCCAGGATGAATCCAGAAAAAATCCAGGAAAAATCTGGGATAAATCTGGGATAAATCCAAGAAAAATCCAGGATAAACCCAGGAAAAATCCGGGATGAATCCAGAAAAAATCCAGGATGCATCCAGGAAAAATCCAGGATAAATCCAGGAAATATCTGGGAGAAATCCAGGAAAAATCCAGGAAAAATCTGGGAGAAACCCAGGAAAAATTCGGGATAATTCCAGGAAAAGTCCAGGATGAATCCAGGAAAAATTCGGGATAATTCCAGGAAAAGTCCAGGATGAATCCAGGATGAATCCAGCTCCTCCTCCAGGAAAATCAGGAAATCCAGGAAGGATTTGGCTCCTCCCTAAATTTCCCTATAAATCCTAAAAAAATCTGGGAAAAAAGCCCCAAAATTCCCCCCAAAAACGGGAATTTCCTCCCGTTTTTCCCGCGGTTTGGGATTTCTCCCTCGGGAATGTCGGAATTCCCGGGATTCTCACCGGGATTTTCTCCCCGCAGGATCCTCGGCTCCGGCTCATCCCGGCGCGACCCCATGACCGTCCCTGACAGGTAGGGAATTCCTGGGAATTCCTGGGGATTTATGGAATTTTATGGGAATTCTGTGGGATTTTATAGGATTTTTATGGGATTCTATGGAATTCTATGGGATTTTCATGGGATTCTGTGGGATTTTAATGGAATTTTACGAAATTTTAATGGAATTTAATGGAATTTTATGGGATTTTCATGGGATTTTCATGGAATTTTCATGGGATTTTCTGGAATTCCATGGGATTTTATGGAATTCTATGGGATTTTCGTGGGAATTTATGGGATTTTATGGAATTTTATGGGAATTTTACGGAATTTAATGGTATTTTCATGGGATTTTATGGGAATTTCTGGGAATTCTATGGGATTTTCTGGGAATTTTATGGAAATTTATGGAAATTTATGGAAATTTATGGAAATTTATGGAATTTTATGCAAATTCGTGGGATTTTATGGAATTCCGTGGGATTTTATGGAATTCCATGGGATTGTATGGGGTTTTCATGGGAATCTTACAGAATTTCATGGAATTCTAGGGGATTTTCATGGGATTTTCTGGGAATTTTATGGAATTCTGTGGGATTTTATGGGATTTTACCTGTGCAGCTCTCACCTGTCCCAGTTCTCACCTGGGCAGGTTCCAACCTCACCTGTCCCATCTCACCTGTCCCAGTTCTCCCCTCACCTGTGCAGGGTCTCACCTGTGCAAATCCTCACCTGTCCCAGTCTCACCTGTCCCAGTTCTCACCTGTCCCAGTCTGGTCTCACCTGTCCCATCTCACCTGTCCCAGTTCTCCCCTCACCTGTGTGTGGTTCTCACCTGTGCAGGGTCTCACCTGTCCCATTCTGCTCTCACCTGTGCAGCTCTCACCTGTCCCATCTCACCTGTCCCATCTCACCTGTCCCATTCTGCTCTCACCTGTTCCCATCTCACCTGTCCCGTTCTGCTCTCACCTGTGCAGCTCTCTCCTGTCTTACACAGGTTGTTACCTGTGCAGATTCTCCCCTCCCATTGGTGTTAACCTGTGCAGCTCTCACCTGTGCAGCTCTCACCTGTGCAGCTCTCACCTGTGCAGGGTCTCACCTGTCCCAGTCTCACCTGTCCCGTTCTGCTCTCCCCCGTTCCAGTCTCACCTGGGCAGATTTTCCCCTCCCCAGTGTGGGTCTCACCTGTGCAAATCCTCACCTGTGCAAATCCTCACCTGTGCAAATCCTCACCTGTCCCAGTCTCACCTGTCCCAGTCTCACCTGTCCCAGTCTCACCTGTCCCAGTCTGGTCTCACCTGTGCAGCTCTCACCTGTCCTGGTTCTCACCTGTCCCAGTCTCACCTGGGCAGGTTCTCCCCTCACCTGTTCCCATCTCACCTGTGCAGGGTCTCACCTGTCTCAGTCTCACCTGTCCCGTTCTGGTCTCACCTGTGCAGCTCTCACCTGTCCCAGTTCTCACCTGTCCCAGTTCTCACCTGTCCCGGTCTCACCTGTCCCGGTCTCACCTGTCCCATCTCACCTGTCCCAGTCTCACCTGTCCCAGTCTCACCTGTCCTATTCTGCTCTCACCTGTCCCGGTCTGGTCTCACCTGTCCCATCTCACCTGTCCCAGTCTCACCTGTCCCATTCTGGTCTCACCTGTCCCAGTTCTCACCTGTCCCATCTCACCTGTCCCAGGCAGCTGCTCCCCTGGGTGAGTTCTCTGCTCCCCGTGCAGGTGTTGACTCGTGCAGGTCTCACCTGGGCAGGGGCTCCCCGTGTTCTGCAGGGTCTCACCTGAGCCGGTTCTCCCCAGCCTGTGCAGGTGCTCTCCCTTTCAGGTTCTCCCCTTTGTCCCCATAGGTGTTCACCTGGCCAGGTCTCACCTGGGCAGGGTCTCACCTGGGCAGGTCTCACCTGGGCAGGTCTCACCTGGGCAGGGTCTCACCTGTTGAGTCCTCACCTGGGCAGGTCTCACCTGGGCAGGTCTCACCTGGGCAGGGTCTCACCTGTTGAGTCCTCACCTGGGCAGGTCTCACCTGGGCAGGTCTCACCTGGGCAGGTCTCACCTGGGCAGGTCTCACCTGGGCAGGGTCTCACCTGGGCAGGGTCTCACCTGTTGAGTCCTCACCTGCCTGGTGGAGGTGTCACCTGTGTGGGTCTCACCTGTCCCAGTCTCACCTGTGTCAGGTCTCACCTGTGCAGGTCTCACCTGGGCAGGTCTCACCTGTGCAGGTCTCACCTGGGCAGGGTGTCACCTGTTGAGTCCTCAGCTGCCTGGTGGAGATGTCACCTGTGTCAGGTCTCACCTGGGCAGGTCTCACCTGTCCCATCTCACCTGTCCCAGTCTCACCTGTGCAGGTCTCACCTGGGTGTGGGCTCACCTGGGCACGTTCTCCCCTTTGCCCTCATTGGTGTTTACCTGTGCAGCTCTCACCTGTCCTGTTCTGCTCTCACCTGTCCCAGTGTCACCTGTGCAGGTTCCGACCTCCCCAGTGCTGCTCTCACCTGGGCAGGTCTCACCTGTCCCATCTCACCTGTGGGGGCTCTCCTGTTCCAGTCTCACCTGTGCAGGTTCCGACCTCCCCAGTGCTGCTCTCACCTGTCCCAGTCTCCCCTGTCCCTGTCTCACCTGTCCCAGTCTCACCTGTCCCATCTCACCTGTCCTGGGCAGGTCTCACCTGTGGGGATTCTCCTGTTCCCATCTCACCTGTGCAGGTTTTCCCCTCACCTGTCCCAGTCTCACCTGTGTGGGGGCTCCTCTGTGCAGGGTCTCCCCTGTCCCAGTCTCACCTGTCCCAGTCTCACCTGGGCAGGTTTTCCCCTCACCTGTCCCAGTCTCACCTGGGCAGGTTTTCCCCTCACCTGTCCCAGTCTCCCCTGTCCCGGTTCTCCCCTGTCCCAGTTCTCACCTGGGCAGGTTTTGCTCTCACCTGTGCAGGTTCTCACCTGTCCCAGTCTCACCTGTGCCAGTTCCCCCCTCACCCATCCCGGTCTCACCTCACCTGCTCTGATCTCACCTGGGCAGGTTCTCCTCTCATCTGTGGGGTCTCACCTGTTCCCATCTCACCTGTGCAGGGTCTCACCTGTGCAGGGTCTCACCTGTGCAGGTTCCTCACCTGTCTCAGTCTCACCTGTTCCCATCTCACCTGTGCGGGTTTTCCCCTCACCTGTTCCAGTCTCACCTGTGTGGGGGCTCCTCTGTGCAGGTTCTCTCCTGTCCCAGTCTCACCTGTTCCCATCTCACCTGTGCAGGGTCTCACCTATGCTGGTTTTCCTCTCACCTGTGTGTGGTTCTCACCTTTCCCAGTCTCACCTGTGCGGGTTTTCCCCTCACCTGTTCCAGTCTCACCTGTGTGGGGGCTCCTCTGGGCAGGTTCTCACCTGTCCCAGTTCTTACCTGTGCAGGTTCTCCTCTCACGTGTCCCAGTTCTCACCTGTTCCCATCTCACCTGTGCAGGTCTCACCTGTGCGGGTTTTCCCCTTACCTGTGCTGCTCTCACCTGTCCCAGTCTCCCCTGTCCCAGTTCTCACCTGTCCCAGTCTCCCCTGTCCCAGTTCTCACCTGTCCCAGTCTCCCCTGTCCCAGTTCTCACCTGTCCCAGTCCTACCTGTGCAGGTTCTCTCCTGTCCCAGTCTCACCTCACCTGTGGGGTCTCACCTGTTCCAGTTCTCACCTGTCCCAGTTCTCCCCTGTTCCCATCTCCCTTGTTCCCATCTCACCTGTCCCAGTCTCACCTGTCCCGGTCTCACCTGTTCCCAGTTCTCCCCTGTCCCAGTTCTCCCCTGTCCCAGTTCTCACCTGTCCCAGTCTCCCCTGTCCCAGTTCTCCCCTGTCCCAGTCTCCCCTGTCCCAGTCTCCCCTGTCCTAGGCCCCCTGTCCCAGTCTCACCACCAGCCCCTGTCCCAGTTCCTCCCCTGTCCCAGTCTCCCTGCCCCAGTCTCCCACCTGTCCCAGTCTCTCCTGTCCCAGTCTCCCCTGTCCCAGTCTCACCTGTCCCAGTCTCACCTGTCCCAGTTCTCCCCTGTTCCCATCTCCCCTGTCCCAGTCTCCCCTGTCCCAGTTCTCCCCTGTTCCCATCCCCCCTGTCCCAGTTCTCCCCTCCCCTGTGGGGTCTCTCCTGTCCCTGCTCCATCCCGGCCTCATTCCCGCGGGAATTCCGGGATTTCTCCCAGGCCGGATCCGCCCGATCCCGCCCTGCCCGGGACCGGGGGATCCCGGGATCCGCGCAATTCCCGGGAAAGGGAAAGGACCGGGAGTGTCCCGGGATCCTGCGGAATTCCTGGAAAAGGGATGGGGTTGTCCCGGGATCTGCACAATTCCCAGGAAAGGGAAAGGACGGGGATTGTCCTGGGATCCACGGAATTCCCGGGAACGGGAAAGGATGGGGATTGTCCTGGGATCCTGCGGCTCTGGAATTCCTGGAAAAGGGAGAGGACAGGGATTGTGCTGGGATCCTGCGGCTCTGGAATTCCCGACTGGAAAAGGGAAGGGATTGTCCTGGGATCTGCGGAATTCCTGGGAAAGGGAGAGGACAGGGATTGTCCTGGGATTCTGTGGCTCTGGAATTCCTGGCTGGAAAAGGATGGGATTGTCCTGGGATCCTGCGACTCCTGAGTTCCTGGGAAAGGGATGGGATTTTTCCAGGGGAGGGCTGGGATTGTGCTGGGATCCTGCGGCTCTGGAATTCCCAGGAAAGGGATGGGGACAGGATTGTCCTGGGATCCTGCGGCTCTGGAATTCCTGGCTGGAAGAGGATGGGATTGTGCTGGGACCCCTCAGCTCCGACATTCCCAGGAAAGGGAAAAGGACGGGATTGTCCCAGGGGAGGGCTGGGATTGTCCTGGGATCCTCTGGCTCCAGAATTCCCGGGGAAGGGACGGGATTGTCCTGGGAAGGGCTGGGATTGTCCTGGGATCCTGCGGCTCCGACATTCCCAGGAAAGGGAAAAGGATGGGATTGTCCCAGGATCCTCTGGCTCCAGAGAATTCCCAGGAAAGGGAAAAGGACAAGATTGTTCCGGGATCCTCCGGCTTCGGAATTCCCGACTGGAAAAGGGCTGGGATTGTCCCAGGGGAGGGCTGGGATTGTGCTGGAATCCTGGGCCTGGAAAAGGGCCGGGATTGCGTTGGGATCCTGCGGCTCCAGAGAATTCCTGGGAGAGGGCTGGGATTGTCCTGGGATCCTGCGGCTCTGGAATTCCCGGCTGGAAAAGGATGGGATTGTCCTGGAAAGGGCTGGGATTGACCTGGGATCCTCTGGCTCCAGAGAATTCCCAGGAAAAGGGGAGGACAGGGATTGTCCTGGGATCCTGCGGCTTCGGAATTCCCGGCTGGAAAAGGATGGGATTGTCCCAGGATCCTCTGGCTTCAAAATTCCCGGGAAAGGGCTGGGATTGTCCAGGGATCCTGGGCCTGGAAAAGGGCTGGGATTTTCCAGGGATCCTTCAGCTTCGGAATTCCCAGGAGAGGGAAAAGGTTGGGATTGTCCAGGGATCCTTCGGCTCTGGAATTCCCGGGAAAGGGATGGGGAATTCCCGGGAAAGGGCTGGGATTGTCCTGGAATCCTGGGCCTGGGAAAGGGCTGGGATTGTCCTGGGATTCTCCACCTCCAGAGAATTCCCTGGAAAAGGAGAGGACAGGGATTGTCCTGGGATCCTGTGGCTCCGGAATTCCCGGGAAAGGGATTGGGATGGGATTCTCCTGGAAAGGGCTGGGGTCGGGATTTTCCTGGGATCCTTTGGTTCCCGAATTCCTGGGGAATCCTCCTTGAAAAACTCGGGAATTCCCAGGTCTGAATACGGAAATTCCTGAGGAATTCCCGTTTTCCCGCTTTTCTCTGGGATAATCCCGGCAGGGACGGACGGAATTCCCAGCGGGAATCTCCGGGATCGCCGGGATTTTTGCCTTTGGAAAAGCTGCGGAATTCCAAGGAATTCCCAGGTTGGAATCTCCCCATTCCCGGTTGGAAAAGCCGCTGGGGTCGGGAATTTTCCGGCCTGGAAATTCCCTCCTTAATGAGGAATTAATTGGGAAGGATCCCTAATTAATATTCAAATTTATTCAATAAATATGCAAATTAATCCGAGAATATGCAAATGAGCTCATGAATATTTAAATCGCACCGGGAATGTTTTCCCGATAAAATCTTGGAATTTTTTCCCTCCTTAAAGGAGGAATTGGGAGGGGAAATCAACAATGGCTTCGTAATTAATTAATGATTAATAATGATTAATTAATTAATAATTAATTAATCACGAGAGGATTCGCCTGGAAAATCCCAGGAAAAGTTGGGAATTCTGCTCCTGGATTTCCTCCTCTGCATTCCCAAAAAATCCCAGCCCGGGAATCTCCATCCCTGAGTCCTGGATTTTCCACCCGGGAATAATTTGGGAATAAATCCCGCGGGAAAAGCGGAATTTTTATGGAATTTTCCGGGCTTTTATCCAATTTTCCCATTAACCTGAGAATTCCCAGAAAATTCCCATAAAATCCCAGGAATTCCTGCCAGAATTCCAGGAAAGTTTGCTTGGAATTCGGCCGAAAATTTGGGAATTCCATGGAAAATCCGGGAATTCTTCCCTGACTTTTCCACCTGGAAAATTCCTGGAATTCCTGGAGCTGCTCCAGGGATTTGATCCCAAACTTTTCCCAGCGCTGGAGGAGCCTCGGGATCAATTCCCGAGGAATTCGGGACACCGGGAATTCTGGGAATGCCGGGAATTCTTGGGAATTGCCAACCCGGGAATGATTCCCTGGGAGTTTTGGGAAAATCGGGATAAATCCCGCTGGGAATGTTGGGAATTTAAAAGGATCCCAGGACAGGAAATCCCGGGAATTGAAGGGAAGAACCCGCAGGAATTTGGGAAAATCGGGAAAAATCCCGGTGGGAATGGGGGGGAGGGGGGGTGGAGTCCGAGTGGGAATCCCGGGAATTGCAGGGAATCAGAGATCCCAAGGATTCCAAATCCCGGGAATTGCAGGGAATTCCCAGCAGGAAGTTTGGGAAAATTGGGATAAATCCTGGTGGGAATCTCGGGAATTTAAAGGATCCCAGGATGGGAAATCCCGGGAATTGAAGGGAAGAACCCGCAGGAATTTGGGAAAATCGGGATTGATCCCGCTGGGAATTGGGGGGGGGGGAGGGGAAGTCCCTGTGGGAATCCCGGGAATCCGAGAGATCCCAGGGAAGGAAATCCCGGGAATTGCAGGGAATTCCGAGGGAATGGCTCCCAGAAAGTTCGGGAAAATCGGGATAAATCCCTGTGGGAATGTCAGGAATTAAAAGGATCCCAGGACAGAAAATCCCGGGAATTTCGGGGAATTCCCTGCAGGAAATTTGGGAAAACCGGGAAAAATCCCGATGGGAATGGGGGGGGGGTTGGAGCCCGAGTGGGAATCCCGGGAATTGCAGGGAATTAGAGATCCCAAGGATTCCAAATCCCGGGAATTGCAGGGAATTGCCAGCCCGGGAAGTTTGGGAAAACCGGGATCAATCCCTCTGGGAATGGGGGGGCGGGAGCTCCCGGTGGGAATCCCGGGAATCCGAGGGAAACCCGGGAATTCCCAGCCCGGGATCACTCCCAGGAAATTGAGGAAAATCGGGATTGATCCCAGTGGGATCGGGGACAGGAAATTCCCGCTGGGAATGTCGGGAATGCGAGGGATCCCAGGGAAGGGAATCCCGGGAATTGCAGGGAATCAGAGATCCCAAGGATTCCAAATCCCGGGAATTTCCAGCCCGGGAAGTTTGGGAAAACCGGGATCAATCCCTCTGGGAATGGGGGGGGGGGGAACTCCAGGTGGGAATCCCGGGAATCCGAGGGAAACCCGGGAACTGCAGGGAATTCCCAGCCCGGGAATGATTCCCTGGGACTTTTAGGAAAATCGGGATAAATCCCGCTGGGAATCTCGGGAATGAAAAGCATCCCAGGACAGCGAATCCCGGGAATTTCGGGGAATTCCCAGCAGGAAATTTGGGAAAACCGGGAAAAATCCCGCTGGGAATCGAGGGGGGGGGGGGGGAAGGGGGCAACTCCCGGTGGGAATCCGAGGGAAACCCGGGAATTCCCGGGAATTCCCAGCCCGGGATCACTCCCAGGAAATTGAGGAAAACCGGGATTGATCCCAGTGGGATCGGGGGCAGGAAATTCCCGCTGGGAATGTCGGGAATGCGAGGATTCCCGGGGCGGGCGCTCCGGCATTCCAAGGGTTAAGCGCTGCCATTTTGTTCCCGGAGATTTCTCGGGAATGGCGCGGAAATGGCAGCGCTTAACCCTTGGAATGCCGGGCTGGGAAGGGCCTCCCCTCCCCCCCTTCCCGGGAAAACCCGGGAAAATCCGGGAAAATCCGGGATCGGGGCTATTCCCAGGGGATGATCCCGCTTTTCCACCTGGTGTTATCCCGGAATTTGGGGTGGGAAATGCGGGATTGGAGCTGAATTCCCAAAGGAAATTTGGGAATTTTTCTTGGGATTGATGAATCCATGGATTTGATCCTGGAATTCCCAAGGATTTTCCTGGAAAATTCCAGGGTTTCTGAGTTCTGAAGAGGAAAAAATTCTCAAAAAAAAGGGAATTCCTGGGAATTCCCATCCCAAAATCCTGGGATTTTCCCTTGGGAGGATCCCGCTTTTCCACCTGGTGTTATCCCGGAATTTGGGCTGAATTCCCAAAGGAAATCTGGGAATTTTTCTTGGGATTGACAAATCCAAGGATTTGAGTTGCTCAGCCTGGAATTGCCATGGTTTTGAAGGGAAAAAAATTCCCAAAAAAAGGGAATTCCTGGGAATTCCCATCTCAAAATCCCGGGAAATCTGGGAAAATCCGGGATCGGGGCTTTTCCCATGGGATGATCCCGCTTTTCCACCCGTTGTTATCCCGGAATTTGGGGTGGGAAAGGTGGGATTGGAGCTGAATTCCCAAAGAAAATTTGGGAATTTCCCCTAGGAATTGCTGAATCCAAGGATTTGAGTTGCTCAGCCTGGAATTCCCAAAGATTTTCCTGGAAAATCCCAAGATTTCTGAGTTCTGAAGGGGAAAAAAAAGGGAATTCCTGGGAATTCCCATCCCGAAATCCCGGGATTTTCCCTTGGGATGATCCCGCTTTTCCACCCGGTGTTATCCCGGAATTTGGGATGGAAAATGTGGGATTGGAGCTGAATTCCCAAAAAAAAATTCGGGAATTTCTCCAGGGAATTGCTGAATCCAAGGATTTGAGCCTGGAATTCCCATGGATTTCCCTTTTCCATCCCTTTTCCAAACCTTTTCCAGCTTTTTTCCCAGCCCTTTCCCAGGGATTTTCCAGGGATTTTCCAGGGATTTTCCAGGGTTTTCCCACCCCTTTTCCAAACCTTTCCTTGCTTTTATTCCAACTTTTTTCCAAACCTTTTCCAGCCCTTTTCCCATCCCATTTTCCAGCCCCTTTTCCAAAGATTTTCCAGGGATTTTCCAGCCCCTTTTCCAAGGATTTTCCAGCCCTTTTCCAAACCTTTTCCAGCTCTTTTCCCTTCCCTTTCCCAGGGATTTTCCAGGGATTTTCCAGCCCCTTTTCCAGGGATTTTCCAACCCCTTTTCCAGGGATTTCCCAGGGATTTTCCAGCCCCTTTTCCAAGGATTTTCCAGCTCTTTTCCCTTCCCTTTCCCAGGGATTTTCCAGGGATTTTCCCATCCCTTTTCCAGCCCCTTTTCCAGGGATTTTCCAGCCCCTTTTCCAACCCTTTTCCAGCTTTTTTTCCCTCCCCTTTTCCATGGATTTTCCAGGGATTTTCCCTCCCCTTTTCCAGGGATTTTCCAGGAATTTTCCAACCCCTTTCCCATGGATTTTCCAGGAATTTTCCAACCCCTTTTCCAGGAATTTTCCAGGAATTTTCCAACCCCTTTTCCAGGGATTTTCCAACCCCTTTTCCAGGAATTTTCCAACCCCTTTTCCATTGATTTTTCAGGAATTTTCCAACCCCTTTTCCATGGATTTTCCAGCCCTTTTCCTTCCCCTTTTCCTGCAATTCCTGGAGCTGAATTCCCATGGAATTTCCCTCTCCCATCCCGGAATTCCCATGGGATTTTTCCCTCTGGAATTCCCGCCCTTTCCCGCTTGGATTTTGCTCCATTCCTGGGATTTTCCCCTCCTTTTCCCGGGAATTTTTAACCCCTTGGTGTCTCCCTTTTCCCAGGAATTTTCCTCCGCATTCCCAGGATTTTTTCCCCCTTTTCCTGGAATTTTTTAACCCTTTGGTGTCTCCCCTTTCCTGGGAATTTTCCCCTTTTTTTTCCCCACTTTTCCTGGGATTCCCAACCCCCCCTTTCCTGATATTTCCCCCCCCCTTTTCCCAGGATTTTCCCCCCATTCCCAGGAATTTTTAACCCTTTGATGTCTCCCTGCCGTTCTTCCCCCCTTCCTGGAATTTCCCCATTCCCAGTTTCCCCCCCCCTTTCCCATGACTTTTTCCCAGGATTTTTCCCCCATTCCCGGGATTTTTTAACCCTTTGATGTCTCCCTTTTCCCATGAGATTTTCCCTTTTTTCCTGGTATTTTTCCCAAGGATTTTTCCCACTCTTTTCCCATTTCTTTCCCTCCTTTTTCCCGGGACTTTTTTCCCGGAATTCCCACCATTTCCCCCCCTTTTCCCAGTTTTTTTTCCCCCCATTTCTCCTCCTTTTCCCGGGATTTTTTCCTGGAATTCTGACCCCTTTTCCCGGGATTTTTTTCCCAGCTATTCCCACCATTTCCCCTCCTTTTCCCGGGATTTTTTCCTGGGATCCTGACCCCTTTTCCCGGGATTTCCCAGCCCCTGAGGATGAGCGAGGACTCATGCCTTTCCCTCCTTTTCCCGGGATTTTTTCCTGGAATTCTGACCCCTTTTCCTGGGATTTTTTCCCGGAACTCTGACCTCTTTTCCCGGGATTTTTCCATGTCTTTTCCCCCCCTTTTCCCAGGTATTTCTCTCGGGATTTTTCCCATTACTTTACCCCCCCTTCTCCCGGGATTTTTTCCTGGGATTCTGACCCCTTTTCCTGGGATTTTTTCCCAGGATCCTGACCCCTTTTCCCGGGATTTCCCAGCCCCTGAGGATGAGCGAGGACTCATGCCTTTCCCCCCTTTTCCCGGGATTTTTTCCTGGAATTCCCACCATTCTGACCCCTTTTCCCGGGATTTTTCCCATTACTTTACCCCCCTTTTCCCGGGACTTTCCTGGGATTTGACCCTTTTCCTGGGATTTTTCCAGGATCCACAATACACGGGATTCTGACCCACGTTTTCAGGATTTTTCCAGCTGAGGATGAGGCCCGAGGGACCTATTACCTTTCCCCCCACTTTTCCCGGGATTTTTTCACCAAATTCCCAGCCCTTTTCCCAGGATTTTTTTTCCCAGATTCTATTACTTTCCTGGGATTTTCCCATGTCTTTCCCCCACTTTCCCAGGATTTTTCCTGGAATTCTGACCCCTTTTCCCGGGATTTTTTCCCGGGATCCTGACCCCTTTTCCTGGGATTTTTCCCATGTCTTTCCCCCCCCTTTTCCCAGGTATTTTTCCTGGAATTCTGACCCCTTTTCCCGGGATTTTTTCCCGGGATTCTGACCCCTTTTCCCGGGATTTTCCAGCCCCTGAGGATGAGCGAGGACTCATGCCTTTCCCCCCCTTTTCCCGGGATTTTTTCCCGGGATCCTGACCCCTTTTCCCAGGATTTTTTCCCGGAATTCTGACCCGTTTTCCCGGGATTTTCCAGCCCCTGAGGATGAGCGAGGACTCATGCCTTTCCACACTTTCCCAGTTTTTTCCATGCCTTTCCTCCCACTTGGGGATTTTTCCCATTACTTTACCCCCAACACTTTTCCCGGGATCCTGATCCCCTTTTCCCGGGATTTTTTCCTGGAATTCCCACCATTTCCCCCCCTTTTCCCGGGATTTTTTCCCGGGATCCTGACCCCTTTTCCTGGGATTTTTTCCTGGGATCCTGACCCGTTTTCCCGGGATCCTGACCCGTTTTCCTGGGATTTTCCAGCCCCTGAGGATGAGCGAGGACTCATGCCTTTCCCCCCCTTTTCCCGGGATTTTTTCCCGGGATCCTGACCCCGTTTTCCCGGGATTTTCCAGCCCCTGAGGATGAGCGAGGACTCATGCCTTCCCCCCCTTTTCCCGGGATTTTTTCCTGGAATTCCCACCATTCTGACCCCTTTTCCCGGGATTTTTCCCATTACTTTACCCCCCCTTTTCCCGGGACTTTTTCCTGGGATTTTGACCCCTTTTCCTGGGATTTTTTCCCGGGATCCTGACCCGTTTTCCCGGGATTCTGACCCCGTTTTCCCGGGATTTTCCAGCCCCTGAGGATGAGCGAGGACTCATGCCTTTCCCCCCTTTTCCCGGGATTTTTTCCTGGAATTCTGACCCCTTTTCCCGGGATTTTTTCCCGGGATCCTGACCCCTTTTCCTGGGATTTTTCCCATGTCTTTCCCTCCCCTTTTCCCGGGATTTTTCCTGGAATTCTGACCCCTTTTCCCGGGATTTTTTCCCGGGATCCTGACCCCTTTTCCCGGGATTTCCCAGCCCCTGAGGATGAGCGAGGACTCATGCCTTTCCCCCCCTTTTCCCGGGATTTTTTCCTGGAATTCCCACCATTCTGACCCCTTTTCCCGGGATTTTTCCCATTACTTTATCCCCCCTTTTCCCGGGACTTTTTCCTGGAATTCTGACCCCTTTTCCCGGGATTTTTTCCCGGGATTCTGACCCCGTTTTCCCGGGATTTCCCAGCCCCTGAGGATGAGTGAGGACTCATGCCTTTCCCCCCTTTTCCTGGGATTTTTCCCATTACTTTACCCCCCTTTTCCCGGGATTTTTTCCTGGAATTCCCACCATTTCCCCCCCTTTTCCCGGGATTTTTTCCTGGGATCCTGACCCCTTTTCCCGGGATTCTGACCCCGTTTTCCCGGGATTTTCCAGCCCCTGAGGATGAGCGAGGACTCATGCCGCACCCGCAGCCAGAAACGCGCCCTGGAGCGGGAGCCGGAGCCGGAGCCTAAAAAACTCAGGATGGACAAAGGAATCCCGGGAATTCCGGCGCTCCCGGGATCCGAGCTCGCCTCCGACGGGGAAATGAAGATCAAAGCCGATCCCGGAGCCGGGAAAATCCCGGGAATGCTCAAAAGTGGGGAAGTCAAAGCCACCATCAAAGTGGAGCTTCCGGCTGGGGACGAGCCCGTGGATATGAGCACTTCCAAAGGGTGAGGATTCCTGGGAATTCCAGGAATTCCCGGGGTTGGGAAGGGGTTTGGATCCTTTGGGATCCTCCTGAGCACATCCAAAGGGTGAGGATTCCTGGGAATTCCGGGAATTCCTGGGATTGGGGAGGGGTTTGGATCCTTTGAGACATGAGCACATCCAAAGGGTGAGGATTCCTGGGAATTCCGGGAATTCCCGGGATTGGGAGGGGGTTTGGATCCAAAGGGTGAGGATTCCTGGGAATTCCGGGAATTCCTGAGGTTGGGAAGGGGTTTGGGATCCTCCTGAGCACATCCAAAGGCTGAGGATTCCTGGGAATTCCAGGAATTCCCGGGGTTGGGAAGGGGTTTGGATCCTTTAGGATATCAGCACATCCAAAGGGTGAGGATTCCATGGAATTCTGGGAATTCTCAGGACTGGGGTGGAGTTTGGGATTCCCAGGATTTGAGGATTCCCAGGATTTGAGGATTCCCAGGATTTGGGGATTCCCAGGATTTGGGGATTCCCGGGCTCCCTGGGCCCTCTCGAGGACATTCCCGATCCTTGGGAATTTTCCCACTCCTGGAATTCCCATCCCAGGTCCTTTTCCCAGCCCTGGAATTCCCTGGGAATGGGACTGGAAAAAGGATGGGAAATCCCAGGAAAAGAGCTGGAAAAAGGAGGTGGAAAAGCCCTGGAAAAAAGGCTGGGAAACAGTTGGGAAATCCCTGGGAAAGGGCTGGAAAAAGAGGTGGGAAAGGGGATGGAAAAAGGCTGGAAAAGGGGATGGAAAAGGGTTTGGAAAGGGTTGGAAAAGGGGATGGGAAAGGGTTGGAAAAGGGCTGGAAAATCCCTGGGAAAGAGCTGGAAAACGAGGTGGGAAAGGGGATGGAAAAGAGTTGGGAAATGGTGGGAAAAGGGGATGGAAAAGGAGATGGAAAAGGGATGGAAAAGGGTTTGGAAAAGAGTTAGAAAAGGGTTGGAAAAGGGGATGGAAAAGGTCTGGAAAAGGAGATGGAAAAGGGTTTGGAAAGGGCTGGAAAAGGAGTTGGAAAAGGGGATGGAAAAGGAATGGAAAATGGTTGGAAAAGGAGATGGAAAAGGGGATGGAAAAGGTCTGGAAAAGGAGATGGAAAAGGGTTTGGAAAGGGCTGGAAAAGGGCTGGAAAAGGGGATGGAAAAAGGCTGGAAAAGGGGATGGAAAAGGGTTTGGAAAGGGCTGGAAAAGGGGATGGGAAAGGGTTTGGAAAAGGGTTGGAAAAGGGGATGGAAAAAGGCTGGAAAAGGAGATGGAAAAGGTCTGGAAAAGGAGATGGAAAAGGGTTTGGAAAGGGCTGGAAAAGGAGTTGGAAAAAGGTCTGGAAAAGGAGATGGAAAAGGTCTGGAAAAGGGGATGGAAAAGGGGATGGAAAAGGAATGGAAAATGGTTGGAAAAGGAGATGGAAAAGGGATAGAAAAAGGTTGGAAAAAGGTCTGGAAAAGGGGATGGAAAAGGCTGGAAAAGCTCTGGGAAAAGCCTTGGGAAAAGGTTGGAAAAGGGGTTGGAAAAGGGTCTGGCAAAGCGGCTCGGGGCTCTCTGGCCGTCCCGTGGATTTTCCATTCCCGGTATTCCCAACGCAGGGATTCCCGGCGTTCCCGGGTGCCGTCCCCGGATGTGATCGTCCTGTCCGACAACGAGGCCTCGCCCTCGAGCCCCCGCGTCAACGGCCTCAGCCGCATCCACATCCCGGAGCCGGGCACCGACGCGCTGCTGGTGAGCCCGGAAAACCGGGAAAAACCTGGGAATGGGGTGGGGAAAACCTGGGAATGGGGTGGGGAAAACCTGGGAATGGGGTGGGGAAAACCTGGGGTTGGGCTGGGAATTACCTGGGAATAACCTGGGATTGAGCCGGATCCACATCCTGGAGCCGGGCACCGACGCGCTGCTGGTGAGCCGGGAATGACGGGAAAAACCTGGGAATGGGGTGGGGAAAACCTGGGAATGGGGTGGGGAAAACACCGGGATTGAGCCGCATCCACATCCCGGAGCCGGGAACCGACGCGCTGCTGGTGAGCTGGGAATGACGGGAAAAACCTGGGAATGGGGTGGGAAAAACCTGGGAATGGGGTGGGAAAAACACTGGGATTGGGGTGGGAAAAACCTGGGAATAACCTGGGATTGAGCCGCATCCACATCCCGGAGCCGGGCACCGACGCGCTGCTGGTGAGCCGGGAATGACGGGAAAAACCTGGGAATGGGGTGGGAAAACCTGGGAATGGGGTGGGGAAAACCTGGGAATAACCCAGGATTGAGCTGGATCCACATCCCGGAGCTGGCCATGGACACGCTGCTGGTGAGCCGGGAATGACGGGAAAAACCTGGGAATGGGGTGGGAAAAATGGGATGGGAATAACCTGGGATTGAGCCGCATCCGCATCCCGGAGCTGGGCACCGACGCGCTGCTGGTGAGCCGGGAAAACCGGGAAAAACCTGGGAATGGGGTGGGAAAAACCTGGGAATGGGGTGGGAAAAACCTGGGAATGGGGTGGGGAAAAACCTGGGATTTACCTGGGATTGAGCCGGATCCGCATCCCAGAGCCCGGCGCAGCGGGAGCGCCTGATCGAGCAGCTGCAGGAGGATATTCCCATGGTTATTCCCATGGATATTCCCATGGTCATTCCCATTATTCCCATGCTCATTCCCGCTCTCATTCCCGTTATTCCCATGGTTATTCCCACTCTCATTCCCGGTGTTATTCCCGGTTTTCCAGCGGAGCCCGGAGCAGCGGGAGCGCCTGATTGAGCAGCTGCAGGAGGATATTCCCGCTCTCATTCCCGTTATTCCCATGGTTATTCCCGGTATCATTCCCATTATTCCCGGTGTTATTCCCATGTTGATTCCTGGTTATTCCCGGTTGTTTTTCCAGCGGAGCCCGGAGCAGCGGGAGCGCCTGATCAAGCAGCTGCAGGAGGATATTCCTGCTCTCATTCCCGTTATTCCCATGGTTATTCCCATGGTCATTCCCAGTGTCATTCCCATGGTTATTCCCTTTATTCCCATGGTTATTCCCGCTCTCATTCCCGTTATTCCCATGGTTATTCCCATGTTGATTCCTGGTTATTCCCGTTTTTCCAGCGGAGCCTGGAGCAGCGGGAGCGCCTGATCAAGCAGCTGCAGGAGGATATTCCCGCTCTCATTCCCAGTGTTATTCCCACTCTCATTCCCATTATTCCTGCACTCATTCCCATGGTTATTCCCGCTCTCATTCCCACTCTCATTCCCGGTTATTCCCAGTTGTTTTTCCAGCGGAGCCCGGAGCAGCGGGAGCGCCTGATCGAGCAGCTGCAGGAGGATATTCCCATAGTTATTCCCATGGTTATTCCCATGGTCATTCCCATTATTCCCATGCTCATTCCCGCTCTCATTCCCGTAATTCCCATGGTTATTCCCGGTGTCATTCCCGTTATTCCCGGTTGTTTTTCCAGCGGAGCCCGGAGCAGCGGGAGCGCCTGATCGAGCAGCTGCAGGAGCTTATTCCCATGGTTATTCCCATGGTTATTCCCAGTGTCATTCCCATGGTTATTCCCATTATTCCCATGGTTACTCCTGTTATTCCCATGGTTATTCCTGGTGTTATTCCCATGTTGATTCCCGGTTATTCCCGGTTGTTTTTCCAGCGGAGCCCAGAGCAGCGGGAGCGCCTGATCAAGCAGCTGCAGGAGGATATTGCCATGGTTATTCCCATTATTCCCATGCTCATTCCCTTTATTCCCATGGTTATTCCCGGTGTCATTCCCACTCTCATTCCCGGTGTTATTCCCGTTTTTCCAGCGGAGCCCGGAGCAGCGGGAGCGCCTGATCAAGCAGCTGCAGGAGGATATTCCCATGGTTATTCCCATGGTTATTCCCAGTGTCACTCCCATTATTCCCATGCTCATTCCTGGTGTCATTCCCGTTATTCCCGGTGTTATTCCCACTCTCATTCCCGTTATTCCCGGTTTTCCAGCGGAGCCCGGAGCAGCGGGAGCGCCTGATCAAGCAGCTGCAGGAGGATATTGCCATGGTTATTCCCATGGTTATTCCCAGTGTCACTCCCATTATTCCCATGCTCATTCCCGTTATTCCCATGGTTATTCCCATGTTGATTCCTGGTTATTCCCGTTTTTCCAGCGGAGCCCGGAGCAGCGGGAGCGCCTGATCAAGCAGCTGCAGGAGGAGCTGCGGCTCGAGGAGGCCAAGCTGGTGCTGCTCAAGAAACTGCGGCAGAGCCAGAGCCAGAAGGAGAGCCCGGCTCCCAAGGTAGGGACAGCCGCATTCCCGGGAATTCCCGCCATTCTCAGCCCCTTTCCCGGGATTTTAAGTCCCTGCTCTGTCTCTTTTTTCCTGGAATGTTTTAAAAGCCCTTTCCTAGGATTTTCCGAACCCCTTTTCCCAGAATTTCTGGACCCCTTTTCGTGAGATTTCTGGACCCCTTTTTCCAGAATTTCTCAACCCCTTTCCTGGAATTTTTTAAGCCCTTTTCCAGGATGTTCCTAACCCTTTTTTTGGGATTTCTGGACCCCTTTTTCCAGAATTTCTGAACCCTTTTCCTGGGATTTCTCAACCCCTTTCCTGACATTTTTAACTCCCTGCTGTCTCCCTTTTCCTGGAAGTTTTAAGCCCTTTCCTGGGATTTTCTGATCCTTTTTCCCAGGATTTCTCAACCTCTTTCCTGGAATTTTTTAAGCCCTTTTCCAGGATGTTTCTAACCCTTTTTTTGGGATTTCTGGACCCCTTTTCCCAGGATTTCTCAACCCCTTTCCCGGGATTTTAAGTCCCTGCTCTGTCTCCCTTTTCCTGGAAGTTTTAAGCCCTTTCCTGGGGTTTTCTGATCCTTTTTCCCAGGATTTCTCAACCTCTTTTTCCAGGATTTCTCAATCCCTTTCCAAGGATTTCTGAACCCTTTTCCCAGAATTTTTAACTCCCTGCTGTCTCCCTTTTCCTGGAAGTTTTAAGCCCTTTCCTGGGATTTTCTGAACCCTTTTCCCAGGATTTCTCAACCCCTTTCCTGAGATTTTTAAGTCCCTGCTCTGTCCCCTTTTTCCTGGAATGTTTTAAAAGCCCTTTCCTAGGATTTTCCGAACCCCTTTTCCCAGGATTTCTGGACCCCTTTTCGTGAGATTTCTGGACCCCTTTTCCCAGAATTTCTCAACCTCTTTTCCCAGGATTTCTCAACCCCTTTCCCAGGATTTCTCCACCCCTTTCCCGGGATTTTAAGTCCCTGCTCTGTCTCCCTTTTCCTGGAAGTTTTAAGCCCTTTCCTAGGATTTTCTGAACCCTTTTCCCAGGATTTCTGAACCCCTTTTCCCAGGACTTCTGGACCGCTTTTCCCAGAATTTCTCAACCCCTTTTCCCGAGATTTCTGAACCCCTTTTTCCGGAATTTCTGGACCCATTTTCCCAGGATTTCTGGACCCCTTTTCCCAGGATTTCTGGACCCATTTTCCCAGGATTTCTGGACCCATTTTCCCGAGATTTCTGGACCCCTTTTCCCAGGATTTCTCAACCCCTTTCCCAGGATTTTAACTCCCTGCTCTGTCTCCCTTTTCCTGGAAGTTTTAAGCCCTTTCCTGGGATTTTCTGATCCTTTTTCCCAGGATTTCTGGACCCCTTTTCCCAGGATTTCTGGACCCCTTTTCCCAGGATTTCTCAACCCCTTTCCTGAGGTTTTTAAGTCCCTGCTCTGTCCCCTTTTTCCTGGAATGTTTTAAAAGCCCTTTCCTAGGATTTTCCGAACCCCTTTTCCCATAATTTCTGGACCCCTTTTCGTGAGATTTCTGGACCCCTTTTCCCAGAATTTCTCAACCTCTTTTCCCAGGATTTCTCAACCCCTTTCCCAGGATTTCTCCACCCCTTTCCCGGGATTTTAAGTCCCCGCTCTGTCTCCTTTTTCCTGGAAGTTTTAAGCCCTTTCCTAGGATTTTCTGAACCCTTTTCCCAGGATTTCTGAACCCCTTTTCCCAGGACTTCTGGACCGCTTTTCCCAGAATTTCTCAACCCCTTTTCCCGAGATTTCTGAACCCCTTTTTCCGGAATTTCTGGACCCATTTTCCCAGGATTTCTGATCCCTTTTCCCAGGATTTCTGGACCCCTTTTCCTGAGATTTCTGGACCCCTTTTCCCAGAATTTCTCAACCTCTTTTCCCAGGATTTTAACTCCCTGCTCTGTCTCCCTTTTCCTGGAAGTTTTAAGCCCTTTCCTGGGATTTTCTGATCCCTTTTCCCAGGATTTCTGGACCCCTTTTCCCAGGATTTTCTAAGCCCTTTTCCAGGATGTTTTTAACCCTTTTTTCCGGGATTTCTCAACCCCTTTCCCGGGATTTTGAAATTCCAGGTGTGTCCCTTTTTCCCGGGATTTTTAACTCCTTGCTGTCTCCCTTTTCCTGGAATTTTTGAAGTTCTTTTCCCAGGATTTATTTTGCCCCTTTCCCAGGATTTTTTTCCCAAGGATTTATCCCGCTAATTCCTGAGGATTTTCCCGATAATTCCCAAATTCCCAAAGATTTTCCTGTGAATTCCCAAGGATTTTCCCTTGAATTCCCGATTATTTTCCCGGCGCATTCCCGAGGATTTTCCCATTAATTCCCAAATTCCCAAGGATTTTCCCGTGAATTCCCAAAGGATTTGTCCACAAGTTCTCCAATTCCCGAGGATTTTCCTGCAAATTCCCAAGGATTTTCCTGCAGGATCCCGAGGATTTTCCCGTTAATTCCCAAGGATTTTCCCACAAATTCCAAGGATTTTCCCTTGAATTCCCAATTATTTTCCCGGCGAATTCCCGAGGATTTTTGTGCTAATTCCCAAGGATTTTCCTGCAAATTCCCAAGGATTTTCCCACTAATTCCCAAACTCCCAAAGATTTTCCTGTGAATTCCCAAAGGATTTTCCCACAAATTCCAAGGATTTTCCCTTGAATTCCCGGTTATTTTTCCGGCGAATTCCCGAGGATTTTCCCACGAATTCCCAAAGGATTTTCCCACGAATTCCCAAATCCCCAAGGATTTTCCTGCTACTTCCTGAGGATTTTCCTGCAAATTCCCAAGGATTTTCCTGCAGAATCCCGAGGATTTTATTGTTCATTCCCAAATTCCCAAGGATTTTCCTGGCGAATTCCCAAGGATTTTCCCATTAATTCCCAAATTCCGTAGGATTTTTGCACCAATCCCCAAGGATTTCCCCTTGAATTCCCAAAGGATTTTCCCACAAATTCCCAAGGATTTTCCCACAAATTTCAAGGATTTCCCCTTGAATTCCTGATTATTTTCCCGGCAAATTCTTGAGGCTTTTCCCACGAATTCCCAAGGATTTTTCCATGAATTTCCCAAGGATTTTCCCGGCAAATTCCCAAGGATTTTCCCACAAATCCCCAAGAATTTTCCCACAAATTCCCAAGAATTTTCCCACAATTTCCCAAGGATTTCCCCTTGAATTCCCAAGAATTTTCCCACAAATTCCCAAGGATTTTCCCACAAACTCCCAAGGATTTCCCCTTGAATTCCCAAGAATTTTCCCACAATTTCCCAAGGATTTCCCCTTGAATTCCAAAGGATTTTCCCACAAATTCCCAAGAATTTTCCCACAAATTCCCAAGGATTTTCCCACAAATTCCCAAGGATTTTCCCATGAATTTCCCAAGGATTTCCCCTTGAATTCCCAAGGATTTTCCCACAAATTCCCAAGAATTTTCCCACAATTTCCCAAAGGATTTTCCCACAAATTCCCAAAGAATTTTCCCACAAATCCCCAAGGATTTTCCCACAAATTCCCAAGAATTTTCCCACAAATCCCCAAGGATTTCCCCTTGAATTCCCCAAGAATTTCCCCCCTCTCCCCTTCCCTCCTCAATCCCAAATCTCCCCGCTCCGGCTCCTCCCGGAATTCCCGGCCTTCCCGCCGTTCCCGCTCTCCTCATTCCCGCTTTTCCCGCCTTTTCCCGCTGCTCTCTCTGGCCTTTTTCCTTTTCCAGCTTTCCTCGGCTCCCTCCGGAAGCGCCGCGGCCGCGCCCCCGCCCCTGCTCCGGGGCCCCCAGGCTGCTCCCGCCGGGAAAACTTCCCTGCAGGTCAGTGGGAGCCGGGAAAAATCCTGGAAAAAAACCCGGGAAAAGCGGCCGGCGGGAATTCTCCCGGGAAAAGCTGCCAGGATGGCCCAGCTCCCACGGATTGGAGGGATCGAGGGGCGGGGAAAAGCGGGATGGGATCGGCAGGGGGGGGGTTCCAGGGGGTTCCATTGGAAATTCCGGGATTTTCTTTGGAATTGTGGAGAAAATTCCTGGATTTTCTCATGAGGAGCTCAGGGAATTCCTGGATTTTCTGTGAGGAAATTCCTGGATTTTCTCTGGAATTTCTGCAGGGAATCCTTGGATTCTCTCTGAGAGAATCCCAAAATTCTTTCTGGAATTGCTCAGGGAATCCCAGGATCCTCTCTGGAGGAGCTCAGGGAATTCCTGGGATTTCTGCAGGGAATCCCTGGATTTTCTCTGGAGGAGCTCAGGGAATCCTTGGATTTTCTCTTGAGGGAATCCCAAAATTCTTTCTGGAATTGCTCAGGGAATCCCGGGAATTTCTGGAGGGAATCCCTGGATTTTCTTTGGAATTGCTGAGGGAATCCCTGGGATTTTCTGTGAGGGAATCCCTGGATTCTCTCTGGAATTTCTGCAGGGAATTCCTGGATTTCCTCTGGAAGAGCTCAGGGAATTCTTGGGATTCTCTGGGAGGGAATCCCGGGATTCTCCCAGGAGAAGCTGCCAGGATGGCCCAGCTCCCACGGATTGGAGGGATCGAGGGGATGGGAAAAGCGGGATGGGATCGGCAGGGGGGGGGTTCCAGGGGGTTCCATTGGAAATTCCAGGATTTTCTTTGGAAAAGCTGAGGGAATCTCTGGATTTTCTTCGGAATTGTGAAGAGAATTCCTGGATTTTCTCTGGAGGAGCTCAGGGAATCCCAGGATTTTCTGTGAGGGAATTCCAGGATTCTCTCTGGAATTGCTGAGGGAATTCCTGGATTTTCTCTGGAGGAGCTCAGGGAATCCTTGGATTCTCTTGAGGAAATCCCAAAGTTCTTTCTGGAATTGCTCAGGGAATGCCAGGATCCTCTCTGGAAGAGCTCAGGGAGTTAAGGAATCATCTCTGGAATTACTGAGGGAGTTCCTGGATTTTCTTTGGAATTGCTGAGGGAATCCCGGGAATTTCTGCAGGGAATCCCTGGATTTTCTCTGGGGAAGAGTTCAGGGAATTAAGGAATCGTATCTGGAATTGCTGCAGGGAATCCCTGGATTTCCTCTGGAGGAGCTCAGGGAATCCCGGGAATTTCAGGAGGGAATCCCTGGATTTTCTTTGGAATTGCTGAGGGAATCCCTGGGATTTTCTGGGAGGGAATCGCTGGATTCTCTCTGGAATTTCTGCAGGGAATCCCTGGATTTCCTCTGGAGGAGCTCAGGGAATCCTTGGATTCTTTCTGAGAGAATCCCAAAATCCTTTCTGGAATTGCTCAGGGAATCCTGGGAATTTCTGGAGGGAATCTCTGGATTTTCTCTGGAATTTCTCTGGAATTTCTCTGGGAATTCCTGGATTCTATCTGGAATTGCTGGGAGAAACCTTGGAATTTCCCTAGAATTTCTCTGGGAATTCCTGAGTTTTTTCTGGAATTTCTCAGGGAATCCCTGTTTTTTCTCTGGAATTGCTGAGAGAATTCCTGGAATTTCTTCGGAATTTCTCTGGGAATCTCTGGGGCCCATTCCAGCCTGGATGAAATCCCGGGAATCCTCGGGGCAGGAAAATCCCGGAATTCCAGGGCAGCTCTTGATCGATCACCCCTGGAATCCTTTGGGATCAGAACATTCCCAGATTTTTCCTTGGAATAACAGGACAGGAATTCCCAAAGTGCTCCAGCACGAGGGATTTTCCCTGGAAAAAAGGTTTGGAATTCCCTTGGAATTCCAGGTTTTTAGGAAAGGGAGGAATTTCCTCTCCTTTAGGAGCCATTCCCAAATCTTTTCCTTGGGAGAAATTCCAAAGGAACCGGAATTTTTCGGGAATCTCGGAGTTAAAATCCCGAAAATCCAATTTATCCCAACAATTCCTATGGAATTTTGGGTGAATTTACCTGGATTGGGTTTGGATTGAGGGAATTCCAGGAATTCCAGAGGGAGGAGCTGAGGGATTCCATGGGAATGGGATGGAAATTCCCAACATTCCCAAATCCCGGGAATGGGGGAGATCCCTGATCCCAGAGCTTGGGAAGGAAGGAAAGGGGAGAATTCCAGGACTGGGATGCAGAGGAATTTTGGGAATTCTGGGAATATCCCCGCCCGGCACCAGGAGGAATTCCAAGGATTGGAATTCCCAGAATTCCCGGAATTCCAGGGCAGCAGCTTTTCCAAACTCCTCGTTCCTTTCCCTTTTCCAGGATTTTTCCAACATTTTTCTTCTCTCCAGTTTTTTTTTCCTTTCCTTTTCCTTTTCCTTTTCCAGGATTTTTCTGGAATTTTTCCTTCCTTCCTCCATTTTTTTTCCTGCCTTCTTTTCCCTCTTCCAGGATTTTTCCCAAAGTTTTCCTTCCCTCCTCCCGTTCTTTCCTTGTTTTCCCTTTCCCAAATCCCAATATTTCCATTCCCTCCATTCCCAACATTTTTTCCCTAGTTTTATCCCGCTCCCAACATTTTTTTTCCCATTGTTTTTCCCATTTTTCCCCATTTTTTCCCCATTTTTTCCCCATTTTTTCCGATTTTTCCCCCATTTTTCCCCATTTTTTTCCATTGTTTTTCCCATTTTTTCCCCATTTTTCCCCATTTTTTTCCCCATTTTTTCCCCATTTTTCCCTGCCTTCCTTTCCCTCTTCCAGGATTTTTCAGGAAGTTTTTCCCGTTTTTTCTTCATTCCTTTTCCTCTTCCATGGCTTTTCCCAAGGTTTTCCTTTCCCTCCACAAATCCCAACATTTCCATTCCCCATTCCCAATGCTTTTTCCCCCCCATTTTCCCCTACTTTTTCCCCATTTTTTCCCCATTTTTTCCCACTTTTTTCCCACTTTTTTCCCACTTTTTTCCCACTTTTCCCCTGCTCTTCCCCCCTTTTTTCCCCCATTTCCCCCCCATTTTTCCCCATTTTTTCCCCATTTTCTCCCCATTTTTTCCCATTTTTTCCCTGCTCTTCCCCCATTTTTTCCCATTTTCCCCCATTTTTTCCCACTTTTTTCCCCCTTTTTTCCCACTTTTTTCCCCACTTTTTCCCCCCATTTTCCGCCTTTTTTTCCCAATTTTTTCCCCATTTTTCCCCATTTTTCCCTATTTTTCCCCATTTTTCCCCATTTTCCCCCCATTTTCCCCCTCCCCACCCCCAATCCCATCCCCACCATTCCCCAATCCCATTCCCACATTTTCCCAGTGTCCCCCTGACCCTTTTCCCTGTTTTCCAGCCAAACTCCAGCCGCATTCCAGCCTCGGGGCTCCCTCCTCCCTTTTACTCCCTTCATTCCTTTCCTTCTTCCGTGATTTCTCCCAAGGTTTTCCTTTCCCTCCACAAATCCCAACATTTCCATTCCCCATTCCCACAATTCCCAACATTTCTATTCCCATTTTTCCCCCCATTTTCCCCCCATTTTCCCCCCCTTTTTTCCCCATTTTCCCCCCATTTCCCCCCCTTTTTTCCCCATTTTTTCCCACTTTTTTCCCACTTTTTTTCCCACTTTTTTTCCCACTTTTTTCCCACTTTTTTCCCACTTTTTTCCCACTTTTTCCCCATTTTCCCATTTTTCTGCATTTTCCCCATTTTCCCCATTTTTCCCCCGATTTTTCCCAATATTTTCCCCATTATCCCCCCACCCCCTCCCGTTTCCCCAATCCATCCCCATTTTTAAGTCTCCCCTGACCCCCTTTTTCCCTGTTTTCCACCCCTCCACTCCCAGCCCATTCCAGCCTCGGGGGCTCCCTCCTCCCTTCTTTCCATTCCCTGTTTTCCAGCACTATTTCCTTTTCCTCCCCTCCATGCCCAACTTTTCCCAAAGTTTTTTCCCTTCCTTCCATGAATCCCAACATTTCCATTCCCCATTCCCACAATTCCCAACATTTTTTCCCCATTTTCCCCCCATTTTTCTCCCATTTTTCCCATTTTTTCTGCATTTCTTCCCCATTTTCCCCATTTTTTCTCCATTTTTTCCCCATTTCCCTCCCATTTTCCCCCTCCCCATTCCCCAATCCCATCCCCCCATTTTCCCAGTCTCCCCCTGACCCTTTTCCCTGTTTTCCAGCCAAACTCCAGCCGCATTCCAGCCTCGGGCCTCCCTCCTCCCTTTTACTCCCTTCATTCCTTTCCTTCTGCCATGATTTCTCCCAAGGTTTTCCTTTCCCTCCACAAATCCCAACATTTCCATTCCCCATTCCCACAAATCCCAACATTTCCATTCCCCATTCCCACAAATCCCAACATTTCTATTCCCATTTTTCCCCATTTTCCCCCCATTTTTCCCTATTTTTCCCCATTTTTTCCCCATTTCCCCCCCATTTTCCCATTTTTCCCACTTTTTTCCCACTTTTCCCCACTTCTTTCCCGCATTTTTCCCACTTTTTTCCCCTTTTCCCCATTTTCCCCATTTTTTCCCCATTTTCCCCCATTTTTCCCAATATTTTCCCCATTTTCCCCCTCCCCATTCCCCAATCCCATTCCCCCATTTTCCCAGTCTCCCCTGACCCTTTTCCCTGTTTTCCAGCCCTCCTCCAGCCGCATTCCAGCCTCGGGGCTCCCTCCTCCTCTGCTCCGGGGGGGCCAGGCGGCCTCGGCCAAGCTGGGATCGCAGCAGAGCCCCCAGATCGTGATGCCCCCCCTGGTCCGAGGGGCCCAGGTGAGATTTTCCACCTTTTTCCCACCCCTTTTCCATTAAAAAATCCAGGATTTTTCCCATCTGCTTGGGTAAAATAACCCGGGGAACAGGAGACTGAAAATTCCAGGAGTTGGACTCGGAAACTTGGGAATTTGGGGGCTGGAATGTGGAGGTCTCTGGGCATTTCTTATCCCATGGTTTTGGAGGGAAAAATATTCCAGGATTTCTTTTCCTTCATGCCTTGCTCATTCCCACTTTTCCATGGATTCCCAACCCCATTTTCCATGTTTTCCCAGCAAATCCACTCAGAAACTTGGGAATGTGGAGGTCTCTGGGCATCTCCTATCCCATGGTTTTGGAGGGAAAGCAAGAAACATTCCAGGGATTATTCCATGGTTTCTTTGCCTTCATACCTTTCTCATTCCCACTTTTCCATGGATTCCCGACCTCCTTTCCCATGCTTTCCCAGGAAATCCAGTCAGAAACTTGGGAATTTGGGGCTGGAATGTGGAGGTCTCTGGGCACCTCTTATCCCATGGTTTTGGAGGGAGAGGGAAAAATATTCCAGGATTTCTTTTCCTTCATGCCTTGCTCATTCCCACTTTTCCATGGATTCCCAACCCCATTTTCCATGTTTTCCCAGCAAATCCAGTCAGAAAGTTGGGAATTTGGGGCTGGAATGTGGAGGTCTCTGGGCATCTCCTATCCCATGGTTTCGGAGGAAAGCAAGAAACATTCCAGGGGTTATTCCAGGGATTTTTTGCCTTCGTTCCTTTCTCATTCCCACTTTTCCATGGATTCCCAACCTCCTTTTCCATACTTTCCCAGGAAATCCAGTCAGAAACTTGGGAATTGGGGGCTGGAATGTGGAGGTCTCTGGGCATCTCCTATCCCATGGTTTTGGAGGGAAAAATATTCCAGGATTTCTTTTCCTTCCTGCCTTGCTCATTCCCACTTTTCCATGGATTCCCAACCTCCTTTTCCATGCTTTCCCAGGAAATCCAGTCAGAAACTTGGGAATTCGGAGCTGGGATGTGGAGGTCTCTGGGCATCTCCTATCCCATGGTTTTGGAGGGAAAAATATTCCAGGATTTCTTTTCCTTCATGCCTTGCTCATTCCCACTTTTCCATGGATTCCCAACCCCATTTTCCATGTTTTCCCAGCAAATCCACTCAGAAAGTTGGGAATGTGGAGGTCTCTGGGCATCTCCTATCCCATGGTTTCGGAGGAAAGCAAGAAACATTCCAGGGGTTATTCCAGGATTTTTTTGCCTTCGTTCCTTCCTCATTCCCGCTTTCCCATGGATTCCCGACCTCCTTTTCCATGCTTTCCCAGGAAATCCAGTCAGAAAGTTGGGAATTGGGGGCTGGAATGTGGAGGTCTCTGGGCATTTCTTATCCCATGGTTTTGGAGGGAAAAATATTCCAGGATTTATTTTCCTTCATGCCTTGCTCATTCCCAATTTTCCATGGATTCCCATCTCTCCAACCTCCTTTTCCATGTTTTCCCAGCAAATCCACTCAGAAAGTTGGGAATTTGGGGGGCTGGAATGTGGAGGTCTCTGGGCATCTCCTATCCCATGGTTTCGGAGGGAGAGGGGAAAAATATTCCAGGATTTCTTTTCCTTCATGCCTTGCTCATTCCCAATTTTCCGTTGATTTCCAACCTCTTTTTCCATGTTTTCCCAGCAAATCCACTTGGAAGTTTGGGAATTGGGGGCTGGAATGTGGAGGCCTCTGGGATCCTTGTGGATGTGGATGGAGGGAAGGGGAAAAATATTCCAGGATTTATTTTCCTTCATGCCTTGGTCATTCCCAATTTTCCATGGATTTCCAACCCCATTTTCCGTGTTTTCCCAGCAAATCCACTCAGAAAGTTGGGAATTGGGGGCTGGAATGTGGAGGTCTCTGGGCATCTCCTATCCCATGGTTTCGGAGGAAAGCAAGAAACATTCCAGGGGTTATTCCAGGGATTTTTTTTGCCTTCGTTCCTTCCTCATTCCCGCTTTCCCATGGATTCGCGACCTCCTTTTCCGTGTTTTGCCAGCAAATCCACACGATCCGGCAGCACTCAGAAACTTGGGAATTTGAGGCTGGAATGTGGAGGTCTCTGGGCATCTCTTGGCCCATGGTTTTGGAGGGAAAGCAAGAAACATTCCAGGGGTTATTCCAGGATTTTTTTGCCTTTGTTCCTTGCTCATTCCCACTTTTCCGTGTTTTCCCAGCAAATCCACACGATCCGGCAGCACTCGAGCACGGGCCCGCCCCCGCTGCTGCTGGCGCCGCGCGCGTCCGTGCCCTCGGTGCAGATCCAGGGCCAGAGGATCATCCAGCAGGGCCTGATCCGCGTGGCCAACGTGCCCAACGCCTCCCTGCTCGTCAACATCCCGCAGGTGGGAATTCCCAACAATTCCTGGGATTTCTGGGGATGGGAGGGATGGGAGTGGTCAATGGCTCCCTGCTCGTCAACATCCCGCAGGTGGGAATCCGGGAATGGGGTAGGAAAGGTGGGGATGGTCAATGGCTCCCTGCTCGTCAACGTCCTGCAGTTGGGAATTCCCAACAATTCCTGGGATTTCTGGGGATGGGAGGGATGGGGATGGTCAACGCCTCCCTGCTCGTCAACATCCCGCAGGTGGGAATCCGGGAATTCTGGGAATTCCTGTTGGGATTGGGGTGGGAGGGGTGGGAGGGATGGGGATGGTCAACGGCTCCCTGCTCGTCAACATCCCGCAGGTGGGAATCCGGGACTTCCGGGAATTCCCGTTGGGATTGGGGTGGGAGGGATGGGGATGGGCAATGGCTCCATGCTCATCAAGGTCCTGCAGGTGGGAATCCCAGGAATTTCCATTGGGAATGGGCTGGGAAAGGTGGGAGTGGTCAATGGCTCTGTGCTCGTCAACCTCCCGCAGGTGGGAATTCGGGAATTCCAGGAATTCCCATTGGGATTGGGGTGGGAGGGGTGGGAAGGATGGGAGTGGCCAATGGCTCCCTGCTCGTCAACGTCCTGCAGGTGGGAATTTGGGAATTTCCATTGGGATTGGAGGGATGGGAGTGGTCAATGGCTCCCTGCTCGTCAACATCCCGCAGGTGGGAATCCGGGAATTCCGGGAATTTCCATTGGGATTGGGGTGGGAGGGATGGGGATGGTCAACGCCTCCCTGCTTGTCAAAATCCCGCAGGTGGGAATTCCCAACAATTCCTGGGATTTCTGGGGATGGGAGGGATGGGAGTGGTCAATGGCTCCCTGCTCGTCAACATCCCGCAGGTGGGAATTCGGGAATTCGGGAATTCCCATTGGGATTGGGGTGGGAAAGGTGGGGATGGTCAACGGCTCCCTGCTCATCAACATCCCGCAGGTGGGAATTCGGGAATTCTGGGAATTCCCGTTGGGATTGGGGTGGGAGGGGTGGGAGGGATGGGGATGGTCAACGGCTCCCTGCTCGTCAACATCCCGCAGGTGGGAATTCCGGGAATTCCGGGAATTTCCATTGGGATTGGGGTGGGAGGGGTGGGGATGGCCAATGGCTCCCTGCTCGTCAGCGTCCTGCAGGTGGGAATTCCGGGAATTTCCATTGGGATTGGGGTGGGAAAGGTGGGGATGGTCAATGGCTCCCTGCTCGTCAACATCCCCCAGGTGGGAATTCTGGGATTTCATGGGAATTCCCATTGGGAATGGGGTGGGAGGAGTAGGAATGTCATGGTAGTGTTATTCCAGTGTTATCCCGGTGTTATCCTGGTGTTACTCCAGTGTTATCCCGGTGTTATCCCAGTGTTATCCCGGTGTTATCCCGGTGTTACTCCGGTGTTACTCCGGTGTTATCCCAGTGTTATCCTGGTGTTATCCCGGTGTTATCCTGGTGTTATCCCAGTGTTATCCTGGTGTTATCCCGCTCTTTCCGCTGGCCCAGTTGGAGTTGGAGGCTGATGGGGATGGGGCAGCCCCAAAGATCCCCCAATCCCAAGGATCCTCCAATCCCAAGGATCCTCCAATCCCAAGGATCCTCCAATCCCAAAGATCCCCCAATCCCAAAGATCTTCCAATCCCAAAGATCCTCCAATCCCAAAGATCCCCCAATCCCAAAGATCCCCCAATCCCAAAGATCCTCCAATCCCAAAGATTCCCCAATCCCAAAGATCCCCCAATCCCAAAGATCCTCCAATCCCAAAGATTCCCCAATCCCAAAGATCCTCCAATCCCAAAGATCCTCCAATCCGAAGGATCCTCCAATCCCAAAGACCCTCCAATCCCAAAGATCCTCCCATCCCAAAGATCCTCCGATCCTCCCATGTGGAGCCCACCCCCAGTGTTTCCTGATGATCCCGGATGGAACGGATCCATTCCCTGTCCCTTCCCACAGCCATTCCCTGATTCCCACATGGAATCCATTCCCATCTCTCTCCCCAGGCGTCCCCCACGTCCCTGAAGGGCTCAGCGGTGTCCCCAGCCCAGGCTGGCAGTGCCCCGGCGGGTGCCACGTCCCTGGGTGGCCCCGGGGACTCTCCTGATTCCCAATGATCCCATTCCCGATGATCCCACATGGATCCCTCTGATCCCATTCCTGTCTCTGTCTCTCCCCAGGCGTCCCCCACGTCCCTGAAGGGCTCAGCGGTGCCCCCAGCCCAGGCTGGCAGTGCCCCCGCGGGTGCCACATCCCTGGGTGGCACCGGGGACCCTCCTGATTCCCAATGATCCCATAGGGAATCCATGCCCTGATTCCCAATGACCCCACTCCCAATGATCCCACATTGATCCCATTCCCATCTCCAGGCGTCCCCCACGTCCCTGAAGGGCTCAGCGGTGCCCCCAGCCCAGGCTGGCACCACTCTGGCAGGTGCCACGTCCCTGGGTGGCATTGGGGACTCTCCTGATTCCCACTGATCCCATTCCCGATGATCCCACATGGATCCCTCTGATCCCATTCCCATCTCTCCCCAGGCATCCCCCACGTCCCTGAAGGGCTCGGCCGTGTCCTCGGGCCAGGCTGGCAGCGCCCCCGCGGGTGCCACGTCGCTGGGTGGCACCAGGGATTCTCCTGATTCCCAATGACCCCACTCCCAATGATCCCACATTGATCCCATTCCCATCTCTCTCCTCAGGCGTCCCCCACATCCCTGAAGGGCTCGGCGGTGTCCTCGGGCCAGGCTGGCAGTGCCCCCGCGGGTGCCACGGCGCTGGGTGGCCCCGGCGAGGCCCCGGGCAGCCGGCAGGCCGCGGCCAAGCTGGCGCTGCGGAAGCAGCTGGAGAAGACGCTGCTGGAGATCCCCCCGCCCAAACCGCCCGCGCCCGAGATGAATTTCCTGCCCAGCGCCGCCAACAACGAGTTCATCTACCTGGTGGGGCTGGAGGAGGTGGTGCAGAACCTGCTCGAGACACAGGGTGAGACCAGCCGGGGGCATGAGGGGTTAAACCGGCCTGGGGGCAGTTAAACCTGACTGGAGTAATTTAAACCTGACTGGAGTAATTTAAACCTGGCTGGAGAGTGGGGTTTAAACCTGACTGGAGTGCGGGGTTTAAACCTGGCTGGAGTGCGGGGTTTAAACCTGGCTGGGGGCAGTTAAACCTGGCTGGAGTAATTTAAACCTGACTGGAATACGGGGTTTAAACCTGACTGGAGTGTGGGGTTTAAACCTGACTGGAGTAATTTAAACCTGACTGGAGTGCGGGGTTTAAACCTGGCTGGAGTGCGGGGTTTAAACCTGGCTGGGGGCAGTTAAACCTGGCTGGAGTAATTTAAACCTGACTGGAGTAATTTAAACCTGACTGGAGTGTGGGGTTTAAATCTGGCTGGAGTAATTTAAACCTGACTGGAGTAATTTAAACATGACTGGAATATGGGGTTTAAACCTGACTGGAGTGTGGGGTTTAAACCTGACTGGAGTAATTAAACCTGACTGGACTGTGGGGTTTAAATCTGGCTGGAGTGCGGCGTTTAAACCTGGCTGGGAACAGTTAAACCTGACTGAAATGCGGGGTTTAAATCTGACTGGAATGCCGGGTTTAAATTGGAGTGGAATACAGGGTTTAAACCTGACTGGAGTGTGGGGTTTAAACCTGATTGGTGTAATTTAAACCTGACTGGAGTGCAGGGTTTAAACCTGACTGGAGTGCGGGGTTTAAACCTGACTGGAGTGCGGGGTTTAAACCTGACTGGAGTGCGGGGTTTAAACCTGGCTGGGAATAGTTAAACCTGACTGGAATGTGGGGTTTAAACCTGACTGGAAGCAGTTAAACCTGACTGGAGTGCGGGGTTTAAATCTGACTGGAATGCCGGGTTTAAATTGGAGTGGAATACAGGGTTTAAACCTGACTGGAGTGCAGGGTTTAAACCTGACTGGGAGTAATTCAAACCTGACTGGAATGCGGGGTTTAAACCTGACTGGAGTGTGGGGTTTAAATCGGAGTGGAATACAGGGTTTAAACCTGACTGGAGTGCAGGGTTTAAACCTGACTGGAGTAATTTAAACCTGACAGGAGTGCAGGGTTTAAACCTGACTGGAGTGTGGGGTTTAAACCTGACTGGAGTAATTCAAACCTGACTGGAGTGCAGGGTTTAAACCTGACTGGAATGCAGGGTTTAAACCTGACCGGGAACAGTTAAACCTGACGGGAATACAGGATTTAAACCACCATGTTTGTCCCTCTGGGAAGGTGACAATGACACTGACCCCTCATGGAAGGTGCCAATGACACTGACCCCTCATGGAACATGCCAATGACACATTTGTCCCCTCATGGAACGTGACAATGACACTGTCCCCTCCTGGAAGGTCCCAATGACACTGTCCCCTCATGGAAGGTGACAATGACACTGTCCCCTCCTGGAAGGTCCCAATGACACTGTCCCCTCATGGAAGGTGACAATGACACTGTCCCCTCATGGAAGATGACAATGACACTGTCCCCTCCTGGAAGGTCCCAATGACACTGTCCCCTCATGGAAGGTGACAATGACACTGTCCCCTCATGGAAGATGACAATGACACTGTCCCCTCATGGAAGGTGACAATGACACATTTGTCCCCTCCTGGAATGTGCCAATGACACTGTCTCCTCGTGGAAGGTCCCAGTGCTCATGGAAGGTTCCAATGACACTGTCCCCTCATGGAAGGTGACAATGACACTGACCCCCAAGGAAGGTGACAATGACACTGTCCCCTCCTGGAATGTGCCAATGACACATTTGTCCCCTCATGGGAGGTCCCAATGACACTGTCCCCTCCTGGAAGGTGCCAATGACACTGTCCCCTCCTGGAAGGTGACAATGACACTGACCCACCACATTTGTCCATCATGGAAGGTGTTGGTGACACTGACCCCTCATAGAAGGTGACAGTGACACTGACCCACCACGTTTGTCCCTCATGGAAGGTGACAGTGACACTGATTCATCAAGGAAGGTCCCAATGACACTGTCCCCTCCTGGAAGGTCCCAATGCTCATGGAAGGTGCCAATGACACTGTCCCCTCCTGGAAGGTGACAATGACACATTTGTCCCCTCATGGAAGGTGCCAATGACACTGACCCCTCCTGGAAGGTCCCAATGACACTGTCCCCTCATGGAAGGTGACAACAACACATTTGTCCCCTCCTGGAACGTGCCAATGACAGACCCCCCACATTCCCCCTCCCAGGGAAGGCGTCGGTGGCCGCGTCGTGCCGCGAGCCGTACCTGTGCGCGCAGTGCCACACGGACTTCACGTGCCGCTGGCGGGAGGAGAAGAACGGCGCCATCATGTGCGAGACCTGCATGGCCTCCAACCAGAAGAAGGCGCTCAAGGCCGAGCACACGAACCGGCTCAAGGCCGCCTTCGTCAAGGCCCTGCAGCAGGAGCAGGAGATCGAGCAGAGGATCCTGCAGCAAACGGCGCCTCCCGGGCAGCCCAAGGCCGAGCCGGGCCCAGGGCAGCACCACGCGCTCAAGCAGGTCAGGAGCGGCCGCCGGGAGGTGGGGATCCGTGATTTGCCTAAGGGGAAATGGTTGGGGTTGTGCTGAGCGGGTTTAGGGTGGGTTGGGTTGGGTTTACGATGGGTTGGGGTGGGTTTAGGGTGGGTTGGGTTGGGTTTTGGGTGGGTTGGGTTTTGGGTGGGTTGGGTTTAGGGTGGGTTGGGTTTTGGGTGGGTTGGGTTGGGTTTGGGTGGAATGGGTTTAGGATGGGTTGGGTTGGATTTAGGGTGGGATGGGTTGGGTTTAGGGTGGGATGGGTTGGGTTGGGAGGTGGGGTTGGGTTAGTTCAGGTGGGATGGGTTTAGGGTCAGGTTGGGTTTGATTTAGAATTGGTGTATGGGTTGGGTTTGGGTTCTGGGTGGGTTGGGTTCCCTGGGTTTAGGGTTGGGTTGGGTTGGTTGAGATTGGGATGGGTTGGGTGGGTTGGGTTTAGGGTAGGTTGGGTTTAGGGTGGGATGGGTTGGGGTTGGGTTGGGTTTAAGGTGGGTTGGGTTTAGGGTAGGTTGGTTTTAGGGTGGGATGGGTTGGGTTTGGGGTGGGTTGGGTTTGATTTAGGGTGGTATGGGTTGGGTTGGGTTGGGTTTAGGGTGGAATGGGTTGGTTTTAGGGTGGGATGAGTTGGGGTTGGGGTGGGTTTAAGGTGGGTTGGGTTTAGGATGGGTTGGGTTGGGTTTAGGGTGGGATGGGTTGGGGTTGGGTTGGGTTTAGGATGGGTTGGGTTGGGTTTAGGGTTGGGTTGGAGGTGTTGTCACAACTTCTAAAGATCATCCAGTTGCAAAGATTGTTCGATCCCAAGAAATCATCTGATCCCAAAATACCATCCATTCCCAAAGATCATCCGTTCCCAAAAATAACCCAATCCCAAAAAATCATCCATTCCCAAAGATTGTCCAGTTCAGCCCCCGAAGATCATCCAGGCCTAAATATAATCCAGTCCCATAAATCATCCGATCCCAAAGATTGTCCAATCCCAAAAAATCATCTGATCCCAAAGATCATCCAGTCCCAAAGATCATCCATCCCAAAGATCATCCAATCCCAAAAAATCATCTGATCCCAAAGATCATCCAATCCCAAAAAATCATCCGATCCCAAAGATCGTCCAATCCCAAAAAATCATCCGATCCCAAAGATCATCCAGTCCCAAAGATCATCCGATCCCAAAGATCATCCATCCCAAAGATCATCCATCCCAAAGATCATCCATCCCAAAGATCCTCCAGTCCACTCCTCAAAGCTCCTCCAATCCCAAAGATCCTCCATTCCCACTTTCCAGGTTGTTCCAAGCCCTAATGTCCAGCCTGGCCTTGGACATTCCAGGGATCCAGGGGCAGCCCCAGCTTCTCTGGGAATTCCATCCCATCCCCTCCCAGCCAGGAATTCCTTCCCAAAATCCCACCCAAATCTTCCCATTCCCAGTTTAAATCCATTCCCTGTGTCCTGCAATTCCATGCCTCATCCCAAATCCTTCTCCAGCTCTCCTGGAGCTCCTTTAGGTCCTGGAAGGAGCTCCAAGGTTTCCCTGGGGAACATTCCCAGCTCTCCCAGCCCTCTGATCCATTCCGTGGTTTCCTCTGGACTCATTCCCGATGGGAAGAGCTGCTCCAGCACCAAACTGACCTCAATTAAATCCCTTTTTTTTTGCTGCTTCTCAGTCCATCCCAATTCCTCATCCCAGGAGCGCGAATCCCAAAATCCCAACCTGGTTTGGCTTGGAAGGAACCTCCAAACCCCTCCAATTCCAACAAAATCCCAAATCCTTCATGGATATATTATCCCATCCTGATCTCTCATGAAAGGACCCTCTCCCATTCCAACAAAACCCCAAACCCTTCACCATAACGGAAATTTTATCCCAACCTGGTTTGGCTTGGAAGGACCCTCCAAAATCCTCTGATTCCAAGAAAACCCCAAATCCACCATGGAAATTTTATCCCATTCAGATCTGGCTTCGAAGGAGCCTCCAAACCCCTCCAATTCCAACAAAATCCCAAATCCTTCATGGAAATTTTCTCCCATCCTGGTTTGGCTTGGAAGGAACCTCCAAACTCTTCCGATTCCGGCAAAACTCCAAACCCTTCGCCATAACGGAAATTTTATCCCAACCTGGTTTGGCTTGAAAAGACCCTCCAAACTCCTTTGATTCCAACAAAATCCCAAATCCATCATGGAAATCTTATCCCATCCTGATCTGGCTCGAAAGGAGCCTCCAAACTCCTCTGATTCCAAGAAAACCCCAAATCCATCATGGAA
>JAVTVJ010003341.1:0-68227 GCA_034509425.1 Eopsaltria australis
GGTGTCGTGCAGGGAGGTGGGAAGGAGCAGGGCTCAGGAATTGCTCCTGGAGGCCTCCCAAATATTCCATCAATGGGCTGGTTGGGGCCAAAAGGAGGCAAAAACGGGGATTTGGAGCTTCAGGATGCAGAAAGGCTCAGGGCAAGGCTGCCTTCCCTTCCTCTGGAGGCTCCTGGGGTGCCAGCACCCCCCTCCCCGTGGGCAGGGCAGGATTTGTGCAGCCTCCGTGGGTGGCACAGCCCCGCCAGAGGGGCTGGGTGTCACCCTCACTCCTGCCCTCGTTAAACCTCCTCCCTCCCCCTGCTGCCAGCCCCTGATTCCCTGGAGTGCCTCACCCTGCCCTGGGCTGGGCATCCCTCCTGTTTCCATGGCGACCCCGCCTCCTCCATCATCCCCGAGTGAGTACCAGCAACTGCAGCCTGTGCCTCTGGAGCCCCAAATCCCGGGAATTCCGGGGTTCTGGGACATGATTGGGTACCAGGAACTGCAGCCTGTGCCTCTGGAGCCCCAAATCCCGGGAATTCCAGGGCTCTGGGGCATGGTTGGCTACCAGAAACTGCAGCCTGTGCCTCTGGAGCCCCAAATCCCGGGAATTCCAGGGCTCTGGGACATGGTTGGGTACCAGGAAGTGCAGCCTGTGCCTCTGGAGCCCCAAATCCCGGGAATTCCAGGGCTCTGGGACATGATTGAGTACCAGGAACTGCAGCCTGTGCCTCTGGAGCCCCAAATCCTGGGAATTCCAGGGCTCTGGGGCATGTTTGAGTACCAGGAACTGCTGCATCCCTCCCAAGTGCTGCCTGTGCCTCTGGAGCCCCAAATCCCGGGAATTCCAGGGCTCTGGGACATGGTTGAGTACCAGGAACTGCTGCCCTTGCTCTGAGTGCAGCCTGTGCCTCTGGAGCCCCAAATCCCAGGAATTCCAGGGTTCTGGGACATGATTGAGTACCAGGAACTGCTGCCCTTGCTCTGAGTGCTGCCTGTGCTGCTGGAGCCCCAAATCCTGGGAATTCCAGGGCTCTGGGGCATGGTTGGGTACCAGAAACTGCAGCTTGTGCCTCTGGAGCCCCAAATCCCGGGAATTCCAGGGCTCTGGAGCATGGTTGGGTACCAGGAACTGCTGCCCTTGCTCTGAGTGCTGCCTGTGCTGCTGGAGCCCCAAATCCCGGGAATTCCAGGGCTCTGGAGCATGGTTGAGTACCAGGAGCTGCAGCCTGTGCCTCTGGAGCCCCAAATCCCGGGAATTCCAGGGCTCTGGAGCATGGTTGAGTACCAGGAACTGCTCTGAGTGCAGCCTGTGCCTCTGGAGCCCCAAATCCCGGGAATTCCAGGGCTCTGGAGCATGTTTGAGTACCAGGAACTACTGCCCTCCCTCCCGAGTGCTGCCTGTGCCTCTGGAGCCCCAAATCCCAGGAATTCCGGGGCTCTGGAGCATGGTTGAGTACCAGGAGCTGCAGCCTGTGCCTCTGGAGCCCCAAATCCCAGGAATTCCAGGGCTCTGGAGCATGTTTGAGTACCAGGAACTGCAGCCTGTGCCTCTGGAGCCCCAAATCCCAGGAATTCCAGGGCTCTGGAGCATGTTTGAGTACCAGGAACTGCAGCCTGTGCCTCTGGAGCCCCAAATCCCGGGAATTCCAGGGCTCTGGGACATGATTGAGTGCCAGGAACTGCTGCCTGTGCCTCTGGAGCCCCAAATCCCGGGAATTCCAGGGCTCTGGAGCATGGTTGGGTACCAGGAACTGCTGCCCTTGCTCTGAGTGTTGCCTGTGCCTCTGGGGCCCCAAATCCTGGGAATTCCAGGGCTCTGGGACATGTTTGAGTACCAGGAACTGCAGCTTGTGCCTCTGGAGCCCCAAATCCCGGGAATTCCAGGGCTCTGGAGCATGGTTTGCTGGCTGTTGGCAGCAGTTTGCTGGGTGAGCACGTTCAGATCCCAGTGTGGTGCCACCCTTCCCCCTCTTCCCCTCACTCACGGGCTGAAAAATGGCAAAAAAAAGAAAAAGATTTAGAAAAAGCACAGAGAGGGAGAGAAAGAGGTAAAACCCCTGCAAATTACCATTTCCAAAAGGAATCTTTTCCTTTCACGTTTCCCAGTTTAGTGTTGAAGCCGCCTTTGCAAAAGGGATGTGGATTAAATCATTTTCTTGCTGCCCTGCCTTGCTCTGTTTGCTTTGAGTGTAGGGAGCTAGTTGGTGTTAAAATTAGGGAGAAGATGGAAATGAGGAGCTGAATATCCTGCAGGAGAGATCCCAGCTTAGCCCCAGGGCCCTGCTTGCCTTAAACGAGGCCTCAGACTTCCAAAAAAATTCCATATCTGAGATGGGAGCTGGATTCAGACTCAGTTGTTGGTTGGGTGGTCAAGGGAGAAGAAGAAAAGCCCTCAGTGAAGATCTGGATTGGCCTGGTGCATGCGTGTGTTTTGAATAATTCATGGTTTCTGCAAAGCCAGATGCTCTTGGTGTGGTTTGCAATAACAAAAAGCGTGTGGGAATAGGAGGTGACTGAGGTGTTCACCTGAGCTGGGTTAGGAATGGTTTTCTGAGTGAAAAACACTAAAAGCATGGAGTGTGGGATGATTTTGGGGGGTTGGGATGGAGGGAGAATATGGCCAGTTAAAGGAATTGATAATGAATTCTAATGAATGCTGCATTTGTGACTGGCATGTTTAAATGTCCTTTACCTGCCCGTGCCCACTGCCAGCGCGCTCCTTGGGCAGTAATTTTTATTTCTGAAGTGCCAAATCCCAATCCCTGATGCCCTGAAATGCTGAGGGGACCTTTTAATTGGGATCAGATGTGGAGGGTGGGCTGAGAGGGCGAAGGGCAGGGGCTGCTGATCATCCTCCATTCCTTAGGAAGCACAGACTCCCTCCTGGGCTGTGGATGTGTGGAGCTTCCCTTGGAGGGAAAATGCTGGGTTCATGTTTTATAGAACTGTTCATTCCATTAAATAAATAAATCAATCAATCTTTACCCAGAAAAGATCCTAAGAGCTAATTAATGATAACCATTTTCCAGTTTTGTTGGCGTGGAGGAGGAGGAGGAGGGTGAAAGTTTCCCTTTCCACCTGCGCTGGGGCTCAGCTCTGAGCTGTTATTTGTGTGCTCACAAATAACTCCATTCCTGCCAGCAGTGCCCACATTTGTATTCTGGGCTGTGCTGCAGCCTGTGAAAATGTGAAATCCAGCAGCAGGGAAAGGGCACTGGCACGGGGCAGATGCTCCTGCAGCTCTGCAGCATTTAATTACTGCTGCTGCTGTGAATGATCTGTGCTCTCCCCTGGCCTCACCTCGGGGCTCCAGTGAATGAAACCAGCAGCAATTAGGGAGTGAGAGCTGCTGGGAGGCAGGGACAGAAAGCTAATGAGGCTGCAGGGTTCTCCTCGCTGCCTTCGTGGGCTTTGGGCTCCGTGGGGCCGGTGGGAGGTGGCTGCAGGCATGGAGGAGGTTTGGGAATGGCTCTCCTTGGATTTAACCCCCTGAGGTTGCTCCAGGAAATGGTTCTGTACCAGTTCTGATGGTTTTTTTTGCAGCTCTCTCCACTCTGGGACCTGTTTTGCCTTGCAGTGGTTGGGCTCACTTGGAAAAGGGGATTTTTTTTTCAGGTTGGATGCAGGAGCAACTTTGGACACTGGAAATTGCCCCAGCCCAGGGCTGGAAAATCTTTCAGGTTCCTTCCAACCCAGACCATTTTATTCTGTTTATGCTGCTCACTCTGCCATTGATCTGTACCTGAAGCTCCTCTCATGAGGACAGGCAGCCTCTCTTGCCTGGTTTGAAATCTCAGGTTAGGCTGAGCTTACTGCAGTTTGGGAGGTGTTTCTTCCTGACCAAAAGACTCAGATTTTCCTTCCAGGCAATCTCACAGTGACTGATAAACCTCCCTCCTTCCCAGAGCCCCGAGTCCTGTGAGTGTTTAAAGAGAATGGATTGAGAGCTTGGCTGTAACAAATGGATTTTACATTTGGTGCCATCAGTTTTTTCCCCAGTAATGGGCTGTCCTTAATCTTGTCAGAGACAAGCACCCAAAAGATTAAGGGTTTAATTCTCGATACATCAAATTAACAGGGAGCTACCAGAGCACTGTGGAGTGGCCTCATTAGAGTGAGAACAGAGGCACGAGGGTGAGAAATGAGAGCTCTGCAGTGATTTGGGAAGGGAATTGGGGCTCAGTGCTGTGCTCTGGGCTGGCAGCTGATGTTTCCCCATTCCCTGGCACTGTCCCTGCACTCTCCCAGCAGCTGCTGCCTCCCTTGGGCCCTGCTGGTGAAGGATTCCCCTGTCCTGATCCCCCTCTGGCACTGCTGGGTGGCTCCCACTGACCCCAGTCCAGCCTGGATGCAATTCCCTGGCCTTGGGAGTGGTGACCCCAGCAGGTTTTTCTCTTTTGCAGTTGTTCAGGAGCACATGAGAGGGAGCACACTCCAGCCTGGGCTGCCAAGGTTTATCCTCCTTTTGGGCCGGCTTTGGCCCTTCCTCCTCCACTTCTTTACAATAACAATATTCCCTTTTTCTTCCCAGCAGTTTGGTGGATTCCTCCAGCAGTCCTGGCACACCCTACAGTGACTTTTGTCCCTTTTGTTCTTTGTATGACTAAGCAGAGACGCAGCTGTGCCTAACACGAGGCCATAACTCAGTGCTTGCTGTGGTTTAATATTCTTATTTTCCAGGCGGTTTTACCCTGTCCCCCCCCCCTCCCCACCCTCAATGTTTCTGATATATGCCAGCTAATTTAATTTTGCTCCTGTTTTTATTTACTCTGTAATTCTGTTGTTGATTTTTTTTTTTCCCTTGCCCATTGTTTACATCAGTTTTTTAATTTTTTTGTATTTTCCATGTGACCTCCTCCACTTTCCTTTCAACCAAACTCATGTGCGTGCGTATCATGTGAATTTGTCATGTGGCTTGCATGGTGCTGATGATGTCGTCCTCGCTGGTGAACAGAAGGTAAAATACTTTGTTCTGATTGGTTGCCTAGATTTTTTTTTTTTTTTTGGGAGGGTGAGGATTCCCCTCTGGGATCTTCAAATTCCAAAGGAAAAAAAGAAAAAAAAAAAAAAAAATTCCCTTTCCCCACCGAGCCTTTTTGGAGGAGTCGCTGCGGGCGTGGGAAGAGCTCGGCTTCAGCTCTCTGGGTTGAGCTGGGAAAAACCTGGAGGGAAAACAAGGAAAAAAAAATCCCCAAAAAATCACCTGGCTCAGTCATTTGCTTCTTCACTCTCAGAGTCCAGGAACTGCCCTAGGGAGGTGCTAAAAAACCTCTGGAATGAGCACCCAAGGCCAAAATGCTTTTGGCTCTCAGGGTACCGACCACAGAGTCGAATCTGATGGGGAATTAGGGCTCAGGTGCTGGGAGCTCCTTTTGTTTTAGCAGCATTTCGACCCCATAAAATCCACATTGTATACAGGTATGTGCACACATCCACTCTGTGCATGATCATGATCCCAAAAGAATCCATACTGTACATGATCCCAAAAGAATCCATACTGTACATGATCCCAAAAGAATCCATACTGTACATGATCCCAAAAGAATCCATACTGTACATGATCCCAAAAGAATCCATACTGTACACGATCCCAAAAGAATCCATACTGTACATGATTCCCAAAAGAATCCATCCTGTACATGATCCCAAAATAATCCTGAGTTCTCTGCCTCTGAAATCTGATCATTGGGAAGCGTCTCACAATTTGATTTAAGAAATCATTTCATTGCAAGTGAAACTTAAGCACAGCTGGAATGAGAGTTTTATTATGGAATAGTGTCTCTGTGTAAAATGCTGTTAGAAAATCCTCTCTCTCTCTGTGAAATGCTGTGATCGATAACGTGGAACAGCAGCCACAGAGTTCAGGGTGGGAGCCAGAGCTCGCAGAGTTCACAGCAGAGGCTGCTTCCCTTCTGCCAGAGCCCCTCGTTCCTCCCTCGGAGCCAGGCAAGGCTTTAACCTGAGCCTGGCAAGGCTTTAACCTGAGCCCAGCTCACAGGGGCCTGGCAAGGCTTTAACCTGAGCCCAGCTCACAGGAGCTGAGGCAAGGCTTTAACCTGAGCCCAGCTCACAGGAACCTGGCAAGGCTTTAACCTGAGCCCAGCTCACAGGAGCTGAGGCAAGGCTTTAACCTGAGCCCAGCTCACAGGGGCCTGGCAAGGCTTTAACCTGAGCCCAGCTCACAGGGGCCTGGCAAGGCTTTAACCTGAGCCCAGCTCACAGGAGCTGAGGCAAGGCTTTAACCTGAGCCCAGCTCACAGGAACCTGGCAAGGCTTTAACCTGAGCCCAGCTCACAGGAGCTGAGGCAAGGCTTTAACCTGAGCCCAGCTCACAGGGGCCTGGCAAGGCTTTAACCTGAGCCCAGCTCACAGGGGCCTGGCAAGGCTTTAACCTGAGCCCAGCTCACAGGAGCTGAGGCAAGGCTTTAACCTGAGCCCAGCTCACAGGAACCTGGCAAGGCTTTAACCTGAGCCCAGCTCACAGGAGCTGAGGCAAGGCTTTAACCTGAGCCCAGCTCACAGGGGCCTGGCAAGGCTTTAACCTGAGCCCAGCTCACAGGGGCCTGGCAAGGCTTTAACCTGAGCCCAGCTCACAGGAGCTGAGGCAAGGCTTTAACCTGAGCCCAGCTCACAGGAACCTGGCAAGGCTTTAACCTGAGCCCAGCTCACAGGAGCTGAGGCAAGGCTTTAACCTGAGCCCAGCTCACAGGGGCCTGGCAAGGCTTTAACCTGAGCCCAGCTCACAGGGGCCTGGCAAGGCTTTAACCTGAGCCCAGCTCACAGGAGCTGAGGCAAGGCTTTAACCTGAGCCTGGCAAGGCTTTAACCTGAGCCGGGCAAGGCTTTAACCTGAGCCCAGCTCACAGGAGCTGCTGATCCCAGCAGAGCAAGAAGCAAATGAGTGACCGTGGCAGGGGCTGATGGAGCCGGGATCTGAGCCCAGCTCAGGGTGGGGCTGGGATGAGCAATTCCTGCAGCGCTGGGGTTTCCACAATTCCCCCTGTGCTCGGTCTCAGGTGGGGAGGGAGGGCAGCTCCTGCTGTTCTGCTGCCCCAGCCACCAAGGAATCCTGAGAGCAATTGGCTTTTTGACCATCCAGCAGTTCTGGAGCCGCCTGGGAGCACCCCCAGGAATGGATTTAGGCTGGGGCTTGCCAGGAGAGCCAAACTAACAGCAGTAACCGTGGCACGAGTGCATGCACAGCCCAGCCCTGTCCCGTGTGCCCCCTCCGTGCTGGGATCCCAGGAGGATGGGGGCTGTGCCCGTCTCCTCCCTGCACGTTCTGTCCTTGTTCCCCCTTCCTGCTGCTGCTGTTTGCTCCCCCCGTGTGCCCCCTGCCTGTTTCTCTGTGTTTGTGCCCTCCTGGAGCCTCTCCCCGCTGTCTGTGCCCGGCTCTGTTCATGTGGTGCCCAGAGATGGCAGAAATCAGCCCTTCCCTCCTTCCTCTGCTGCAGAATTTTCCAGAGTTCTCCCCTCTGAGCACGGGGAGGATGCAGGACCTTTCCTTGCTGCCGGCTGGGCGAGGGTTTAAGCTCAGCTTAAAGCGCTGATTTTTCATATTCTCTCCTCTCCCCACCTCGTCCACTCCCGGTGCTCGTGGCACCCTGTGAAAAACACAACAAAACCCAGGATTTCTGCAATCCAGCAGAGCAGTGCTAGGAAAAGGAAGCCTTGAATAGACACCAGAGGGTTGAGAGGATCCCAGGAAACGTTTGCTGCTTCCCTGCAGCAGCAGATGATCGGTGCTGATGGCTTAGCAGGGAGTGGATGGAAAACAAATTGGAAATGTCATGGCTCAGAGCACTGCCCTCAGCTCCCCTGCCACCTGCAGCTCTGGGAAGCCACTGAGGCTTTGGGAGCCTGCAGAAAAGCCCTCATTTCATTGATCAGACTCACCCTGGCTTGGTTTGGAGCCTGGGGAAGGGATGGCTGAGCTCCCCCTGGCAGGGCTGGGCTGTCCTGGCTTCCCAGCCCAGCAAAGCTCAGCTTCTCCCCCAGGTAAAGCACCTGCCTGGGTCCTTTTTGCCTTGGCTGAGTGTCCTGGGGGTGAATTTGAGCGTGGCTCAGCCTCAGTCCCTCAGCAGTGTCACTGTCCTGCACCTCTCCTGCCCAGAGGGGATTTAATCAGGTATTTGATGCTCACTCAGAGGAGATCTGGGCTCAGTGCAGCTGCTGCCTCTCACCCAGCCATCAGCACGTCCTGAGAGGATTCCTTGCAGGATTGCAGTGTCTAAAGGCTGGGGAAGGCTCTGAGGAGGGGGCCAGGCTGATTTGTGCTGTGTGTGAGTGGGAGCTGCCCTGGCATGAAGCCCCCCCGTGCTGCAGGAGGATGCATGGCTGAGCATGAGCCCCTCCCTAACCTCCTGCTGACCACTTCTCTCTCCAGCTACTCACATCTTCACTCATTATAGGGTTGCTGATTCTGCTGGACTAAACTTTTCCCACTAAACTTCTTCCTCCTCTGTTTGACACACTAACCCACTTTTCATTTTGCAGCCCTGTGTCTGGATTGCACCCACCTGCTTGAGATAATGGAAATAAATCTGTATTTCTGGAGAGAAAACCATCCTTCACCAGGGCTTGCACTGCTCCACCTGCTGGCTTTTCAGCCCTTAGGAGTGTTCTTTTCTTGGAAGAGAAATGTTTCTCAAAGCAGAAATTCATTTAAACTATTGGGGGGAGAAAGGAGTGGATCAGGAGGTAGAAATTAGATAATTCAAAGTGAAGAAAAGGAAGGAAAGTTTCAGCAGAGCAGGTAATTAATCATGGGAATGGCTGTGTCTGAAGTACAGCAGCATCTCTGACATTTAAAATCAAGAATAAGCATCTTTCCAAAGGATGTTCCTATTGGTCTTGGTGCTCAAGCACTGGGAAAAAAATATCCGGTCTCTGTTAGATAAAAGGTCAGACCCTGTGAGTGCAGTGCTCCCTCAGCACTTGAGGATCTCTGTGCTCATTGCTGATTATCTGAGATGGGGGAAAGGACCAGGGAGATGCTGGTTTTGTTCTGTCCACGTGCCACAAATAAAAAAAAATTCAGCTTTGCTGCTCATGGAGCTCAGGGCAGAGCCAGGACAGAGCCAGGACAGAGCTGGGGCTGCTCCTGGAGCTGCTTTGGGTATAAAGAGAGCTCAGGACAGACTCAGGGCTGCTCCTGGATGCTCCTGGAGCTGCTTTGGTGCTCAGAGGGCTCAGGGCAGAGCCAGGGCTGCTCCTGGAGCTGCTCTGGGACACAGAGAGAGCTCAGGACAGAGCCAGGGCTGCTCCTGGAGCTGCTCTGGGGCACAGAGAGCTCAGGGCTCACCCAGGACAGAGCCAGGAGTGCCCTGCCTGCTCCTGGAGCTGCTTTGGGCACAGAGGGGCAGAACCAGGCATCTGCTTCTGCCTTCTGTGCATTATTGGTGACTAACCAGGACACAGTTAGTGCAGGACAGCTCCTTCCAGGCAGCTCCACAGCCAAAAGCAGGGACTTCATGGTGCTGTTTGTCTTTTGGGGATTGAGGGAAGAATTATCATTGCTTGTTTAACTGATGTGTTCACTCTGCCCAGGTGAGGATGGAGTTTTCCTGTTTATTTGTGCCTTAAACCACACTTGTGTCACCTTTTTGTGTTCACTTCACACCGAGGAAGCTGTCCCAGGGTGGAACCCACATCTGGAACATCCAGGGGGTGTGGGAGCCTTGCAGTGGGGATAAAGGCAGGGGAAAGGATTTGGAAAAGCAAAATAAAACCTGGGAAAAAGCAAAATAAAACCTGGAAAAAAGCAAAATAAAACCTGGGAAAAAGCGAAATAAAACCTGTTGCCTCTGCACATCCATCAGAGGGGTCGCTGTGTTGTGAGACACAAAGCGTGTGTGTCCCACACTCTGCAGTGGGATTGATTCCCCTCTTGGAACAGTGCAAGAGAGCAGAATTCATCTCAAATCACAGCTCAGCCCAGGCCTGGCAGCTTTCCCATGGGTATTTCCCCGAAAAAAAAGTTGTGCTCATATTCCTTTGAAAGGGAGGAGGGAGGGGAAGGGGCTTCAGATTCCTTGTGAGGATGAACTTTGGGTGGATGTTGGGAGATGAAGTCAGGAGTGCCTGTGCTGTCCATCAGGGGCTGGACACAAATCCAGGGCTGTAAATCTGGGGTCAGATCTTCAGGTTTGGCTTTTTTAGCAGAGGTGCAGGGTGGGATTGGGGTTGTGCGGAGGAATTGAGCAGGAAGAGCAGTTTGGGAGCTGTGGGCTGCAGGGATGGGGTTGTAAACCAGTGTGCCCTGCAGGAGGAAGGGGCATTTCCATTCTCTGCTGAGGGCAGGGGTGCAGTTTGGGAAATTCCAGATTTTTTTCTCCTAAAAAATGGTTATTCCAGAGGAGTGAAGGGCTTTCTCTGCATTTCTCTCCAATATCCACTGGATCAGTGAAGGGGTTTCTCTGAATTTCGCTCCAATATCCACTGGATCAGTGCAGGCTGAGTGACAGGATGTGCTTTGGGGCTCTGTTCAGGTGTTTTCACATCCATCTCACTGGTCCAGCAGCTCTGAAACCCCTAAAAAATCCAAAGTGCAGGCCTGGGTCTGTGAGAGAGGCACAAGGTCCTTTCTGGTGATGTTCTTCACACCCCCAGCCCACAGGAGCAGCCTCAGAGCCCTTCCTGATGTGTGCCAGCTGTTCCACAGCAGTTCTTCCAACAAAACCAGGAATTTGGGATATTCCAGAGGGAGGGGGGGGATCTCTTCCACTTTGACTCCATTCCAGCCCACGCAAAAATGGAAATTTAGCGCTGCAAAACGCAGGAAATACCTGGGTGTGGCAAATCCTGACCTCAGACTCACAGGGGAGTCTGGGCAGGGTGAAGGTGGCGCTCTGAGCTGAGGATAATGAAGCGTTTTTCTGCTTTCTGTGAGTCCCTTTTCCTCAGTAACACCCGTTTTTATTCCCAAATAACCCTGGAATGCCCCATTGTTGCAGGGGAACCCAGTGCCCCCAAGCTGGAAGGTCACATAGGAGAGGATGGCAACTCCATCAAGGTGAACGTCATCAAGCAGGACGACGGTGGCTCCCCCATCAGGCACTACCTGATCAAGTACAAAGCTGTGAGTGTGGCCCAGCCAGGCTGCTCCGGGCTCTGGGAGGGGCTGGGTTGGACTCACAGATCTCTCTCTCACTCAGGTGGTTTGAGTTTGGCGTGCTGAGGTGTGAGAGAGCACTTGTGCAGGGTGGAGGGTGCAGAGCGTGCAGATTTTGCCTCTCTGGTGATGGTTTAGTGATGGGGCAAAGAGGAGAGGGGGAAGTGGGGGGGGTTTCATCTCAGAAAATGGGATCTGGGCAGGAGAGAGGCTGCTTTGGCATCTGGTGCCTTTTTCTGGTGTTAGGAAATAAAGGCTCAGACAGGGTCAGAGGGTTGGGGTCGTTTCCCTCGGGATTTTAATAGGATCCCATTCCATGGCTTCTGCCGTCCAGGTAGAACGCGGCGCCAAAGCCCCGTCCCCCAATCGAGTGTACAATTAAAGACTCTACTCATTAGCAGATCTACCAGGAGGGCCCAAGAAGGGCCTGGGTGGGCTCACTTCCAGTTTACAGAATCTGTCCTGCTAGGAGACCTTGAGGGCCCATGCAAACAGAGTGTTTGGTCTCTAACTCTCCGTGGTTTCAGGGGTGTTTGGTCTCCCGGCCCCATAAACACCATGAAACCGGGCTGAGCTATCACCTAAAGCATCACAAGTGTGCATGCTGATACTTGGGAATGTAGGGAACAGGGTAAGAAATATTCAGGAGAAAAAGCAGAAAAATCCTTCAGGCATCACATCTCACCCTGTGCACCCCTCGTGGGATGGTTTCACTGAGTCCCTGAGTAGCTGGGCTTGGAGGGGGCTCTGGAGATCACCCCATGCACAGGCTCATGGCCAGGTGGGGTTGGGAGCCTCCAAACGTGCCCTGGGTGCCTGTTCCAGAGCTCTGCCAGCCTCCATGGAAGGAATTCTGCCTCATGTTGGGGTGGAACTTGCTGTGCTTCAGTTCATGACCACTGTTCCTCATCCTGGGACACTTCGTAATGGGATGGGCACAGCCTGGCCCCATCCTGTGGCACCTTTTGGGGGTGTCTGTGTGGGGTGACGGTGCCCCTGACCCTGTCCCTCCTGCAGAAGCACTCCCAGGAGTGGAAGCCTGGCCCCTTTTGGGGTATTTCTATGGGGTGACAGTGCCCCTGACCCTGTCCCCTGTCCCTCCCTGCAGAAGCACTCCTGGGAATGGAAGCCTGGCCCCATCTGTGACACCCATTGGGGGTATTTCTATGGGGTGACAGTGCCCCTAACCCTGTCCCCTGTCCCTCCCCTGCAGAAGCACTCCCAGGAGTGGAAGCCAGGCCCCATTGTGAGTGTCTCTGTGGGGTGGCAGTTCCCCTAACCCTGTCCTCTCCTGCAGAAGCACTCCTGGGAGTGGAAGCCTGGCCCCTTTTGGGGTATTTCTATGAGGTGACAGTGCTGCTAACCCTGTCCCCTCTCCCCCCCTGCAGAAGCACTCCTCAGAGTGGAAGCCTGGCCCCACTGGGAGTGTCTCTGTGGGGTGCCAGTGCTGCTGAACCCATGGGTTGCCCCTGACCCTGTCCCCTGTCCCCTGTCCCTCCTGCAGAAGCACCCCTCAGAGTGGAATCCTGACCCCGTTGTGGGTGTCTCTGTGGGTGACAGTGTCCCTGACCCTGTCCCCTCTCCCCCCTGCAGGAGCACTCCTCAGAGTGGAAGCCTGACCCCATCCCTGGCCCCATTGGGGGTATTTCTATGGGGTGACAGTGTCCCTAACCCTGTCCCCTGTCCCCCCTGCAGAAGCACTCCCAGGAGTGGAAGCCCGAGATCCGGCTGCCGTCGGGCAGCGACCACGTGATGCTCAAGTCCCTGGACTGGAACGCTGACTACGAGGTTTATGTGATAGCTGAGAACCAGCAGGGCAAATCCAAGCCTGCCCACTACGCCTTCCGCACCTCGGCACAGCCCACCGTGATCCCAGGTACTGCTGCTGAGCCCCCCGGGTGCTGCTGCCCCCTAATGCCACACAGCTGCCCCCCCTGTGCCCCAGTAACCCCCAGAGCTCGCTTGCTTGAAGCCCATTCTCTGTGGTTGAAGCTGAGGGGTGTGGCTGTGTGCATACCTGGGGCAGGAATGTGCAGTGCTGCTGGGAGAGCTCCCTGGCAAGAAAAAAAAAACGCTGTCCTGCTGTTCCCCAGGGGATGCTGGCTCCTTGTGGAGGGTGGGGAAAGCTTTCTGAGAGGAAAAAGTGGGATTCTCCCTTCGAGCTGGAGTTCCCAGCTCTGCTGGGTGAGGCTTTTCACGAGGCAGGTTTCCCAAAGGTTTGTCCTGATGAAGGCATCAGGAGTTTGGCAGCTGGGAGAGGAGGCAGTGAAAATCTCTCTCAATTCAAATTACCAAGTGACTCTTCACTTTCCAACAGTGTTGAGGAGGGCATGAGGCAAAAATCACTCCAAAGCTTTAGGATGGTGCTGGAAGCTCTTTAGGCAGGCTGTACCTGTTACTGTGCTGAAAAAGTGAGGGGAAAGGACAATTAGTGTGTTGCCTTTTTCTGGTCTTAGGAAATAAAGGCTCAGACAGGGTCAGAGGGTTGGGGTCGTTTCCCTCGGGATTTTAATAGGATCCCATTCCATGGCTTCTGCCGTCCAGGTAGAACGCGGCGCCAAAGCCCCGTCCCCCAGTCGAGTGTACAATTAAAGACTCTACTCATTAGCAGATCTACCAGGAGGGCCCAAGAAGGGCCTGGGTGGGCTCACTTCTAGTTTACAGAATCTGTCCTGCCAGGAGACCTTGAGGGCCCATGCAAACAGAGTGTTTGGTCTCTAACTCTCCGTGGTTTCAGGGGTGTTTGGTCTCCTGGCCCCATAAACACCATGAAACCGGGCTGAGCTATCACCTAAAGCATCACAAGTGTGCATGCTGATACTTGGGAATGTAGGGAACAGTGTAAGAAATATTCAGGAGAAAAGCAGCAAAAACCCTTCAGGCATCAAGTGCAAAAAGCAAGCAGAACTGTCAGCTGGGAAGCTGGAATTGAGCAGTTTGTGGCAATCTCTTGAAAGGACAGTTAGGATTTCTTTTAAGAAAAGGAGGGGGGAAACCCACACAAAGCAACCAAAACCTGAGGAGGGGATTGCTGGAGGAGCTGTAAATTGAAATTTTGGTGGTTAAAGACAGAGGGATGCTGAGAGAAACCCTCCCTGCCCAGCCAGGGTTGGTGCTGCCAGCAACCAAGGGATTTATTTGATTTCATTTGATTTCATTTGATTTCGTTGTGTCTCATGGTTTCTCTTGAAACCAGAGGGATTTTCCTCCAGTCTTTCCCTGAGAATTCACTCCCTGGCTGGAGGGAGCAGCTCAGCCCCTGTGGGATGCTGCAGCCCCCCTTGGCTGAGGCAGGGCACAGAAATGGGGGGTTTTGGGCTGGAAATTGGGACTGGCAGTGAGGAGGAGGGACATGGGGCAAAGGAGGGACTGGGGGGTGCTTGAACAGGGTTTGGTTTGGGTGGAAGGACCCTCAGTAACTCACTAAGCAACTCACTCTGTGATTCTCATTCTCATCAGCTCTAACCCTTGCTTTCCCCCTGAGCCCTTTCAATCCATGTAACACGTGCAGAAACCCTCTAAAAAAAGGAGATAAAACCCAGTTTGTTTTCAGAGGTGGAGTTATTCCCTGCTTAGCTTGGTGGGAAGCACAGGAGGAGCCGGGGTCTGAGGCTGCCACTCAAATGCTGCTCCTGGAAGAGCAGATTTTGGGAATGCAGGAGCTGGAATCCAGCTGGTCCTCACAGAGTGCTGTGTCCCTGTGCAGTGACACAATGACTGCTGCTTTTGGGACTCTTTCTCCAAGGTTTTTGCAATTCCATTTGACCTCCCAAGGTGTTCCCTGATCCCCAAAGTGATAACACTCAGGAGAATATTTCCAAGGACTTTTGGTTTTTTTCTCTGCCGTGCAGCCCCACAGGTTTTATTCCCAAATTGCAGCAGGGAAGAGGCTCTTTGTGTTCTTTCCTTGTTGTTTTCGTGGCATTTCTGTGGTTTTAGCTCCGAATGAGCAGTGCAGGAGGCAGAGGCAGGGCTGGAACAGCCTGACAGCAGCAACCAGGGATTCCCTGCAGGGAAACGTGCATTTATTGGGCAGAGCCCTTTGTTCCCCTCACCTGTGCAGGGGCCTCAGAGTGGCTGGGAGGAGAAGGGTGTTACAATAATAATAATAATAATAATAATAATAATAATAATAATAATGGTGATGCTGGCGCTGGAGTGGCTCCCAAGCAGCTGGGAGGCTGAATGGCAAACTCAGAGGATTCCTATGTGGATTTTTTTTTATCCAGGCTTTGGGGAAGGGCTTGGACAGGCAGGTGGAGTCTCTGCTGCACCAAAGCTTTTCTTGTTTCCCTTTTTCCCCTTGCTGAAGGCAGAGTTGTGCTCTCAAACTCCAGACCCCATCTCCCCGTGTCTCTCACTGAGCCCCTTCTGTGCCATCATTTTTAATCTCATTTGCTTGCAAACCCCACTCCCCCCCCTGCCTTGGACCCTGCTCTGCAGCTTTGGGCTTTGCTGAGCTTCTGCCCCTTTGTGTGGTGAATGTGCTGCTCCTTGAACCCTGAGCCATTTTAATTCACAAGATTAAATAAACCTTTGATTCTTATGTTTTTCTGTATTTATGACCTAATTTTTTTTATCTATTTTTCTCTCTCTTTCTCTCTCTCTCTCTCTCTCTCTCTTTTTCTTTCTTTTTTTTTTTCTTCCTCTCTTCCTTTCTTTCCCTCCCCTCTCCCCCTTTTTTTCCCCCTGACTCCTCTCCTGTGTCTGTCATCCATGGTCACCTTGGATCTCACGGGGAACATCCACGCTTGCCACATGCACCAAATTTGTTTTTATTAAAAATAAATTAAAAAAAAAACAACCAACCATAAACCCCCCCCCCTCCTGGGAACCATTGTCTGGCACCTGCAGCGACCTTGGGAAGTCCATCAACGTCGTCCTCCTTTGTCTCATTGCTTCTCTCTGCAGTGACTCTGCTTTTGCTCTGTTAGAACCTTAAAAAAAAAAAGAGTCAAATAAAGCAATACTTGCTTGGGAAAGCCTGGGTCCCACCAAGGTGTGAAAGGAGATAATTTTGCTTCAGAGGATTGTGTCAGTTCAGAGAAAACAAACAAACAAACAAACAAAAAAAAGAAACGCAGAACACTTTAAACAAAATGTTTAATTTGAAAGAGTCAGTATTTTGTAACAAGGAAAAAAAAAAGGTTTAAGCCAAGTTTTTTCTCTTTAACGTTTTTTTTTTTGTTACTTGTAATGAATTTGCCCTTTTAAATGGATGTAAAGAATGATTTTATTTTTTTTGGTGTTGTTTGCTTGCTGTTTTCATCAAAGGAAGGTGCAGTGTTGAAAGCCTTTAAGATCCTGCTTTTTACTGATTTCTCTGCACATCTGGTGCTGATCTTGTGCAAAAGGAGAGGCCCCATCCACAAAGCCAAACCCACAGACTGTAAAAAGCCAGAGAAGATTGGTCAGAGAGCATCGTGCTGAGTGCCCAGGTGTCTCTGGGGGGTTTTTGCACGTGGATTCCAATGGCTGCCAGGTTTTCCTGCTGTGCTGCTGTGCCCAAAAACATCAGCTGGGATCTCACTGGGCCTTTGCTGCTTTTCCTTCTGCTCCTGGTCACTCCCTGGTGTGCAGATTCCTCACCTCAGAGGAGCTGGGCACGCTCAGCCCATGGACACACAATTTTCCAGTGTTCCTCTAACATCCCCTGGATTCCCAGTGCTGGGATAGCACAGGGAGATCTCTGTCCTTGCTGTTCTAACAGAAAAAATCTTAGCTTGGATGGAGTTCCCTGAGCAGCAGAATTGTTGTTACTGATCCTTGGTAATATTCCTGGTTAACTGTGCGTGTGACAGGATTAACCCACAGCCTAAAGTGCTGCAGTAAAACCAGCTTTGTTACCAAATCCTGGGAGTTTCCTTGAGCAAACTGCAGGTGATTGTTTTCTTTGCCTCTTTAAAAAAAAAACAGAACTCCTCACATCAAAAAAACCAAAACTCACACACCCAAAAAATCACAAAAAACAACCCAACAACAGCAACCCTGATGAATTCTTTGGGATGGGAAATGCATTGGGATAGGAAATGCATTGGGTAGGAAATGCATTGGGATTGGAAATGCATTGGGATTGGAAATCCTTTGGGATGGGAAATGCATTGGGATAGGAAATCCACTGGGATAGGAGCTCCACTGGGATAGGAAATTCTTTGGGGTAGGAAATCCACTGGGATAGGAGCTCCATCCCCTCTGATTCTCTCCTAAAATCAAGGATCTCCCCCTGGTTTGCCCAGAATGTCTCAAACCCCCCCAGCTGGGTGAGGTTCATCTTCCTGACAAAATTCTCCCAGAGGCAACCAAAATCCTGCCCTCTCTCGAGTCTGACTCTGCCTTTCCTGCTCTGCTGTGTTTGCTCCGACCTCGTCCTTTATGAGCTGTGAACTTTCCTGTCTGGATTGTAAATGAAAATGGAAATGCATTGGGGTAGGAAATGCACTGGGATAGGAAATGCACTGGGATAGGAAATCCACTGGGTTTGGAAATCTATTGGAGTAGGACATCCTTTGGGGTAGGAAATCCATTGGGATAGGAAATTCACTGGGGTAGGAAATGTATTGGGGTAGGAAATCCACTGGGATAGGAATGCATTGGGTTTGGAAATCCATTGGGGTAGGAAATGCATTGAGGTAGGAAATGCACTGGGATAGGAAAAAATCTATTGGGGTAGGACATCCTTGGGGTAGGAAGTCCACTGGGATAGGAAATTCACTGGGATAGGAAATGCATTGGGGTAGGAAATCCACTGGGATATGAAATCCATCCCCTCTGATTCTCTCCTAAAATCAAGGATCTCCCCCTGTTTGCCCAGAATGTCTCAAACCCCCCCAGCTGGGTGAGGTTCATCTTCCTGACAAAATTCTCCCGGAGGCAACCAAAATCCTGCCCTCTCTCCAGTCTGACTCTGCCTTTCCTGCTCTGCTGTGTTTGCTCCGACCTCGTCCTTTATGAGCTGTGAACTTTCCTGTCTGGATTGTAAATGAAAATGGAAATGCATTGGGGTAGGAAATCCACTGGGATAGGAATGCATTGGGTTTGGAAATCTATTGGGGTAGGACATCCTTTGGGGTAGGAAATCCACTGGGATAGGAAATTCTTTGGGGTAGGAAATGCATTGGGGTAGGAAATCCACTGGGTTTGGAAATCTATTGGGTTAGGAAATGCATTGGGTAGGAAATGCATTGGGATTGGAAATGCATTGGGATTGGAAATCCTTTGGGATGGGAAATGCATTGGGATAGGAAATCCACTGGGTTTGGAAATCCACTGGGATAGGAAATCCTTTGGGGTAGGAAATCCACTGGGATAGGAGCTCCATCCCCTCTGATTCTCTCCTAAAATCAAGGATCTCCCCCTGGTTTGCCCAGAATGTCTCAAACCCCCCCAGCTGGGTGAGGTTCATCTTCCTGACAAAATTCTCCCAGAGGCAACCAAAATCCTGCCCTCTCTCGAGTCTGACTCTGCCTTTCCTGCTCTGCTGTGTTTGCTCCGACCTCGTCCTTTATGAGCTGTGAACTTTCCTGTCTGGATTGTAAATGAAAACTTGGTGCAGGTGTCACACACAAAAGCCTGTGGATTTCTTTTCATTTTTTACAAAACCCCCTCTTTTCCAGTGTTGTAAGGTGTAGACACTTTGTTGGAGCTTTGGAGTTTGCTGAAGCGCAGCCAAATAATCCTGATACTAAAAAAAATGCTGTGATTTCCTCTTTAACTGGATTAATTGAGTTCATTTGTAGATCTGGGATCAGCTTTTTGTGGGCTTCCCTTTACCCACAGAGGGAGATCCCTGCCTGAAACTGAGACATTTCTCCCCAAAATCCCATGATTAAAATGATCATTCTAACTTTGCATGGTGTGGTGTGGAGAGAGAGCAGCCCCTGTGCAGGTGGGTCTGTCCCAGGGCAGGAATCTCTGTGGCAGAGCCCTGGCCAGCAGCTGAGACATCATTAACGTGGCTGAAATTAATCCCAAACTCAACAGCAAACAGGCACCCAGCCAGCATGGAATATCCACAGAAAGGGCTTCTTCCTGCTTGTGAAAACCAGGAGCAGAACTGGGGGTTTGTGCCATGAATTTGTGCAGATTTGTAGCACGCCAGGTACCAGAGATCTGTCAGAGCCTTGGGATCTCACATTCAAGGTCCCAGGCCTTGGTGTGAGTGAAATCAAACTGAAAAGGAATTTTTAGAGAAGCCAGCTCAGAGAGGAGGCAGAGATTTCAGAGCTGGAAGCAGAGGATGCTCAAACACTGGGATTTGCATGCACCTGCAGGTGCTGATGCCTTTTTCTGGTCTTAGGAAATAAAGGCTCAGACAGGGTCAGAGGGTTGGGGTCGTTTCCCTCAGGATTTTAATAGGATCCCATTCCATGGCTTCTGCCGTCCAGGTAGAACGCGGCGCCAAAGCCCCGTCCCCCCAGTTGAGTGTACAATTAAAGACTCTGCTCATTAGCAGATCTACCAGGAGGGCCCAAGAAGGGCCTGGGTGGGCTCACTTCCAGTTTACAGAATCTGTCCTGCTAGGAGACCTTGAGGGCCCATGCAAACAGAGTGTTTGGTCTCTAACTCTCCGTGGTTTCAGGGGTGTTTGGTCTCCCGGCCCCATAAACACCATGAAACCGGGCTGAGCTATCACCTAAAGCATCACAAGTGTGCATGCTGACACTGGGGAATGTAGGGAACAGGGTAAGAAATATTCAGGAGAAAAGCAGAAAAAATCCTTCAGGCATCAGTGCCACGAGTGTGGGAAGGGCTGCAGAGCCTTGCAGGACCTGCAGGATTCCCACAGTTTAAAGTCCCTCCATATTCTCAGTTGTTTCCCAGAGCATTTTTTGGCTGCTTCCATGGCCAGGAAGGTTTGGGAATGTCCTGCTCCACCAGGAGCAGCTGCAGGTGTCTGCACGTCCAAGGTTCTGGGGGATAAAAAGGAAGTTTTATCTAAGAAAGGTATAAAAATGAGTTCTCCTGATTCTGGGAGCTGCTGGAGTGGGAGGGGCAGCTGGGGCAGGGCTCTGGTTTGCTTCAGGAAGGAGGATTTTGGTGTCACTCTTGGTGCTCAGAGAGGAGAAGCTTTGGAGTGACCTGAATGCCCCTTCCAAGACCTGAAGGAGCCGACAGGAAAGGTGGAGAGGGATTATTGACAAGGGATGGAGGGACAGGACCCAGGGAGTGGCTGCAAAGTGACAGAGGAGGGTTAGGTGGGATCCTGGGAAGGAATTGTTCCCTGTGAAGGCGGGGAGGGGCTGGGATGGAATTCCCAGACTTGCTGTGGCTGCCCCTGGATCCCTGGCAGTGCCCAAGGCCAGGCTGGAAGGGGCTTGGAGCAGCCTGGCACAGTGGGAAGCGTCCCTGGACATGGCAGGGGTGGCACTGGATGGGATTTAAGGCCCCTTCCACCCCAAACCATCCTGGGGTTTTATGATACACTCCAATATTCCCAAGCCTGAAGGGGCAGAGCACTGAGCTCACAGCCCAGCAGGAATTCAGAGCAGTTCTGGGAGATCCCCAGTGGCCTGGCCCAAGGGAAGCTCCCCGGGTGTTGTGGAGTGGGGAGGAGCACTGCTGGGTGTTCTGGAGCACAGATGGTGACACCTGGGTCTGTGGCACTGCCAGAGAAGGGTCCTTTCCCTGGGGATGCAGCTCTGTAAAACCTCCTGCAAAGGAAACCTGAACTAAAGCTGTTGGCACCCACTGGGAACAAAGAGCTTTGTTTCGGGAGGCACAGAGTGGATTTGGAGTTGGTTTTGTCCCTTCTTTCTTTCTTTTGCCAAATCCTGTGGGACCTTTGGGGTGCCTGGAGTCCCCCCTGCTTCTGCCCACCCCTTTTTGTGTCTGTGCCTGAACATTCAGAGGCTGAGACCCCGCCAGGAGGACACAGCTGAGCTCTCCCTGACAGGGCAGTTTTTGCACAGGAACTGAAACTGCTGGGTGATTTTCCTGTGAAATGAGGGGCATTAGAAAAGCCAGTCTTGCAGGAAGCTCATTTTCCCATTGGAAAACATAATTTGTAATTAATAAATTCTTCACTTCTTTAGAATGGAGGACTCCAGAAGTTCTTTGATGGTTTGTGTTTCCTTATTTAACCGGTGGAAATGTTATTCCTCTTAGTCCTGAGGATGAAAAAAGGGGATTAATGGAAGGGTTGGATGTGGATCAGGTCAGAAATGTCCAGCATTTATTTATTCCATTTATTTCACACACACAGTGAGAGCAGCTGCTGCTCCACAGCCCATTTATTTATCCATTTCTTTTGTACACAGAGTTGTTTCAGGCCCCAGCAAACCCTTTAGGGATGTCTGAATATTAGTTCCATTAAACACAACATAAATCCAGCTCCAGGATGGAGGGAGTCCTTCTTGAGAGTATTTGTAGATCAATTTAATTTAATTTAATCAGGTGGGGCAGGCTGTGAAAAGAAGAATCAGCTGAGATTCCTGCGTTTTATTGGAACGGCAAAAATTCCTTTACAAGGGAAAAGAAAGGCAGCACCAAGAGCCTCCCGAGTTCAGGGGGTCGTGGAGGATTTTTATATTATTTCTCCTCACTGCCAGTCCCTGGAAGGTTTGGAATATCAATTCACTCCATGAAATTAGGATTTATGAAACCGCAACTGATGGAAAAGGTTCCAAAGCTCCTGCAAATTGCAGGGCTCCCTCAGCAGCCTAGAAACCCAAATTGCAGGCGGGTACCTCGGCCCAGTTTCGTTGTGTGAGGTGGAAAATCCTGGAAATAGCACAAAATCAGGGCCATTCCTCTGCAGGCTCGTCCTGCTTCTCCCTCCTCCTCCTCCTCCTCCTCTCCTGGGGCAGGGCAGGGGCTGCAGGCGGGGGTTGGTACCTGCCCAGGGGGATTTGGGGGGAGCAGAGGGGTCTGTGCCTGTCACAGCAGGAATTTGGGGGGCTGGCAGCTCCTGGAAAAACTGGGACAGGGCAAAAAGGAGTCTGGAACGAGAGGAATTTTCCAGAAGGGGAAGATTCCAGCTCCCTGCAGTTCTGGAGGCACCCAGGGAACTCTGATCCTGCCTGGGATGCTCCCCTTGGGTCACCTTGAGGAGCCTTCCCAGAAAGGGTGGGGATGGGAATTGGGGTGGGGATGGGAATTGTGACCCAGCTCCAGGAATAATCCACTTAAGGATCCTGAACACATCAAAAGAGGGAAAATCCATGCCCTCCTCACTCCCTGCAGGCTTCAGAGGGTGATAATTCATGGAATTGTGCAGCTGGCTGGCAGGGGCTGGGCTCTGGGACAATGTTCTGCTGGCCATTCCTGATCCCAGTGACTGTCAGGTGCCTCAGAGTGGCTTTTCTGTCCTTTTCCTGCTGGAATCTGCATTCCTTGATCCATCTTGGGGTCACAAAATGAAACAGCACCTCTCTGCCCCGGGCTAAGGGTGTTCTGCCTCCTGGTTTGAAACAAAAAATAACGGGTGGCAGAGGGGGTGGCTCTGTCTGGAGCCCTGGGAAGGGTCAAAGTCAACATAAATGGGGCTGAGAGGATAAAGGGGCTTTGCTGGGGGGTTCTGCAAAGCAAAGATTCCAAGGATTTGGGGCTCCAGGGATAGTGAGAGGCTGGGGAGCCACGAGCACACTCTGGAGAGCTGGGTCTCACCTGAGCTCCAGGGAGGGCTTTAACTCAGCTTCACCCCACTGAGCACTGAGCATCACCAGATTTGTATCACACCAGGAAAAATCCTGCTCTGAATCTGGGCTTTGCTTCCCCTGCTCCCTGGGCCAGGCTGGCAGTGCCAGAGCCACTCTGGACCTTCCTCCTGAGGAGGAGGAGGAGGAGGAGGAGGAGGAGGAGGAGGGAAGCAGGAGCCCTGCTGCGTGTGTGCACAGCAGAGGGGATTCTGCAGGAGCCCTGCTGCGTTGTGCACAGCAGAGGGGATTCTGCAGTTTTTATCCCAACAAGGATGGGAAAAGCCCCATTAAATCCATCCTTTCAGGCAGCTTGTGGGGAAAAGCACTGATTATTGCACAGGGGTGGCACAGAGGGTGGGATTCCTAAAAGCAGCTTCATCACAGCCAAATGGAGCCCTAAAACCCCAACTTTTAACCCGAACGCCTTCTCTTCTTCTCTCCCTTGGTCTCTGAAGCCAGCACCAGCCCTGCCTCGGGCCTGGGCACTGCAGCCATCATTGGCATCCTCGTGGTGGTGTTCGTGGCGCTGCTGGTGGCCGTGGATGTCACCTGCTACTTCCTGAACAAGTGCGGGCTGCTCATGTGCATCGCCGTCAACCTGTGCGGCAAATCCGGCCCGGGGGCCAAGGGCAAGGACATGGAGGAGGGGAAAGCAGCCTTCTCGTGAGTACTGCCCCCAAACGCCCCCCTCTGTGCCCAGCTCACGCCAAAGGAGCTGCCCCAGGGCGCTGCGGGTCCCCCGTCGCTGTGGGGAGGGGCTGGGGTTTGTTGGTGCTTCCCAAAGGAGTTTCTGGAGTTGTTCTTCTGGGGTTTTGTCTTGTTCTTGTTGGAGACATCAGAGAGGTGGCCAAAGTGCTGGACACTGCAGGGCTGGGCATGCCAGTGCTGGACATTGCAGTGCTGGACATGCCAGTGGTGGACATCCCAGAGCTGAATGTCCCAGAGCTGGACATTGCAGTGCTGGTCATCCCAGAGCTGGACATCTCAGTGCTGGACATACACTGCAGTGCTGGACATCCCAGTGCTGAATATCCCAGTGCTGGACATCCCAGTGCTGAATATCCCAGTGTTGGACACCCCAGTGCTGGACATTGCAGTGCTGGACACCTCGGTGCTGGACACTCCAGTGCTGGACACCGTGGTGCTGGACACCCAACGCTGAATATCCCAGTGCTGGACACTGCAGTGCTGGACACCCCAGTTCTGATCATCCCAGAGCTGTTCTCACCCCGGAGCTCTGTGCTGGGGAGCACAGGAAGGAGCAGTGGCCCCCGGGAGCTGTCCCTGCTCAGCCCCGCGTGTCCCTGTCTCACTGTGGCCGTTTGCAGGCTGTCTTTGCAGGAGGAGCCCGTCACCCCCCATGCCATTCCCTCGTTGCAGGAAGGATGAGTCCAAGGAGCCCATCGTGGAGGTGCGCACGGAGGAGGAGAGGACCCCCAACCACGATGGGGGGAAGCACACGGAGCCCAACGAGACCACCCCGCTGACAGAGCCAGAGTATGTGAGACAGAGCCCTAGCACAGGCTCACTGCATTGCCCCAGCCCCTCAGCAGCACCAGGTAGGGCAGGAAGAGAGGAAGGAAGGTAAAATCTCCATGTGCCAGTGAGGAAGTGCCTCCTCTGCAGCTTCAGTGGTCGCTGTTTCCAGCACTGGAAGGGAAAGGAGCGTTTCCTGAAAGGCTCTGCCGGTCTGTCCAGTGTGGAGGTCCAGCCCTGTCCAGGGTCACTGCAAAGGATCCAGAGCAAAGTGAGCCCCAGCTGGCAGCGAGCCCTGGCCCAGCAGTGCTGGGGGAGAGCCTGAACCCGTAGGCAGAGATCCTGCCCTGGAGCTGGGCCCTGCATGAGGAGCCATGGCAAGGCTGAGCGCTGAGAGCTGAGCTGGAGCCTGAGTCTGCATGTGAGGAAGGGAGTTCAGCTTTGATGGGGGCTGTGCAGGCCCTCAGACAAACCTGCAGGAGGACAGGGCAAGGTGAGGGGCTGGATTCAGGGTCCCAGGCTGGGGCTGTGCTGTGTTGGTCACAGGTGGCACAGGGCTGCAGGCTCAGGGAGCTGGCACTGGTGAGGCCAGGGCTGAGAGGCTGAGAGCAGAGATTGAGGTGGGAAGAGTCTGTGCAAGCTGACAGGATCCCCTTTGCCTCAGCCCAACCCCTCCACGTGAACAAGCCATTCCTGCAGGCCACGTCCTCTTGGCTTTTTCTCTCTTCCTGATTACCCTCAGCCATCCCAGCCTCGCTCCCTTGCATGTCTGAGCTCTGCAAGTCTCTGCTCCTGAGTCCCTCTCCATGTCCCGTGTGTGTGCTGTCCTCACTCTCCCTCTCTGCCCCTGTCCCTGCTGTCGTTTCGGGCCTTCATTGTCTCTCTCTCTCTCTTTCTTTCTCTTCCTCTCTCTCTCTCTCGTCCCCGTGTCCCCCTCGCAGGCACCCCGCCGACACCGCGGCCACCGTGGAGGACATGCTGCCTTCTGTCACCACGGGCACCACTAACTCTGACACTATCACTGAAACCTTTGCCACTGCCCAGAACAGCCCCACCAGCGAGACCACCACGCTGACCTCCAGCATTGCCCCGCCGGCCGCGGCCGCTCCCGACGCCGCCGCCGCCACCCCCGGCCAGGCCACCCCGGCCAAAGGCGCGGCCACCGCCCCGGCGTCGTCACCGCCGCCCTCCTCCACCCCCAAAGTGGCCCCTCTTGTCGATCTCAGCGACACCCCCAGCTCCGCTCCGGCCACCAGTAATTTGTCTTCAAGTGTCCTGCCGGGGCAGGCCGTGCTCAGCCCCAGCGCCGCCGCGGCCGACGCCGCCAAGGCCGGGAACAAGCCGGCCGCCCCCAGCCCTGCCAACCTCACGAGCCCTGCAGCTCCCTCAGAGCCCAAGCAGGAGGTGGCCAAGAGCCCCGAGAAGGAGCCCGTGCAGCCCAGCACGGTGAAGAGCCCAGCGGAGACCCCCAAGAACCCGAGCAACGCGAAGAGCGAGGCTGCCTCGGGCAGCGCCGCCAACCCCTCGCAGAACGAGGACTTAAAAATGGACGAAGGGACCTTCAAGCCACCAGACATTGACCTTGCAAAGGATGTTTTTGCAGCTCTTGGCACTGCTTCTCCTCCTGCTGCCAGCGGGGCTGGTGGGCAAGCCCCCGAGGCCGCAGACAGCTCTGCCCCCGCAAAGACCGAGTACGGCCGCCTTTACTCTTGTGTTGGTTGTGTGCTGTGTCCCTCGTGCCCTGGTGCTCGTGCTGTGTCCTCTGTTGGGTGTTCTCCTGACTAATCTCACTGTTTCCTTGGCCAACTAACTCACCTGAGAGAGAGAGCCCACCAGGCTTGGCTTGAGAGGTGCCAGGAGGAGAGCAGGAGTGGGCTGTGCCAGGGAGGCAGAGGAGAGGAGGGCTGGGCGTTTATCAGAAATGTGTTGCTCTTCAGGCTTTTGTGCAGGGTTGTTCTCTCATGAAGGCGAGCAGAAATAGTGTAGTTTGGTGAGAAAGGAAGAGCTTTCCTCAGAGTGCTGGGGTCCTGCAGGTCAATGAGCTCCAGGAATCCCAAATCCCATCTCCTGCAGGTCAGAGGAGCTCCAGGAATCCCAGATTCCCCCAAATCCCATCTCTGCAGGTCAGAGGAGCTCCAGGAATCCCAGATTCCCCCAAATCCCATCTCCTGCAGGTCAGAGGAGCTGCAGGACTCACTCAGTGACAGTGTCCTGTGCAGGGGTGAGCACTGGAGTTGTCCCCAGGCTGGCAGGAGGCTGGGGCAGTGTGAGCCCAGCTGTGAGAGGAGAGGAGCACCCTGAATGGGGCAGGAGAGAGAAAACAGCACCTGGGGCTAGGGGAGGGTCCCAGCTGTGCTGCAGATGTTGGGCTCTGGCTGGGCTGGCAGCTGTCACCTCTGAGGTGTCACCTCCCTTGCACTTGTGACAATGTCTGTGACAGAATTCCTGTCTTCCATGTTCCCCTTCCTGCAGCATCCTGGGCGTTTCAGGACTGGCATCCTGTGGGAACACCAAAAAAAGGGATTTCTGCTGAATGATCGAGGGGTTTGGGTGCTAAAGCCAAATCCTCCTGCAGCTGCACGAGGTTTCCCTGCTGCCCCTCCGTGCACCAGCTGAGCCCTGAGCCAACCCAGGGCACGAAAAGCCCGAAACAAAACCTTAATCTAGAACTAAGTGAACCAGGGTGGGGGAGCTGAGCTGGGTTTTCCTTACCCCTGGCGGTTTTGCCTCTCCCAAAGCGCTTGATTTCCAGACCAAACAAACACTCCTTCCCCGTGCCTAGCTCAGCCCAGCCTCTGCTTTTCTGTGCCTCTAAACTTTGCCCTTGTGGTGCTTCTCCCCAGGAAAATGCCAGCAGAGGACAAAGGCGCCGTGCAGGGCAGGAAGAGCCCCCCGGCAGAGGTGAAGACGGTGCCCAACGAAGCCACACAAACAAACGAGAACGAGAGCAAAGCATGATCAGCAGCGGCAGAGGGGACGGCAGAAACCTCCACCCGAGCATTGAAATCACAACCCACACACCCATCTCATCCCTCTAGTGTCTGTTGCCTTTTTTTTTAAAAAAGAAAACAAAAAACACAAAACGAACGAACCAGAACAAAAAAAAATAATAATAATAATGCATAAATGGGGGGGGAGGGAGGGAGGGAGGGAGGGAATGTCTCTTTTTTTTTTCCTTTTTTTGGTGTTTTTTTTGTTTTCTCTCTTCTCCTCCTTTTTTGTTTTTGTTTTTATTTTATTTTTTTTTTTTTGGTTTCTTTGCGATTTCTAGAAAGGTTCTATTCGTTGTGCACTTGCTTTTAAAAAGTTAAAACATGTTAAAAAAAAAAAAACAGGGTTCAACCCATCACCAAACCAGGGCTCAGCTGGCCCTGGGTGTGTTCAAACAAGCAGAAATTGCAATGCTGGTTGCAATGCGGTTGGGAAGCTCAAAATCAAGTAGTCCTAGACACACAAAAAACAAACAAAAAACACATAAAAAGACAAAAAAAAAAAATGAAGAGAGACCCTGTTGTTTCCTTTGTTAGTATAGCAGAGATCACCACTGTGCTGCTGGGCACGGCTGGTGCTTAAAGAACAAAGTCCACAATTTATTTTTATACTTTTCAGTCGAGTTTGAGATATGTAAAGCCTCATAAATAAGTTATAATTTCTGTTTCACCTTGTATTATCTGGTCAGTATGCAAAGTGTCTGGAGCTCTTTGTGACTGAATCCTGCTCGCCACGTTAGACCTTGATTTGGGGGTTTATTCTTAGCTCTTTTTTAGGAAGAATGCCAAAATTGCAGCTTCGGGGGATGTATTTCGATTTGCAGTATTCAGACTCTACATTTCTTTTTCAATTTCACGTTTCAAATTGATTTGGTATTTTTTTGTTTTTTTTCTTTTTCGTTTTGCCAACTTCGGTTCTTTCCAGTGTTTACAATTGACAGATATTTTTTTAACTTTTCGTTGTGTTGAAATGGATGTGTAAAATAGCTGCCTTTTCTCTTTTCTTTTCTTTTCTTTTCTTTTCTTTTCTTTTCTTTTCTTTTCTTTTCTTTTCTTTTCTTTCCTTTCCTTTCCTTTCCTTTTCCTCTTTTCCTCTCCTTTCCTCTCCTTTCCTTTCCTTTCCTTTCCTTTCCTTTCCTTTCCTTTCCTTTCCTTTCCTTTCCTTTCCTTTCCTTTCCTTTCCTTTCCTTTCCTTTCCTTTCCTTTCTTTTCCTTTCCTTTTCCTCTGGTTTATTTTGGTTTCTCAGTCAATCCAGTCCTGTAGACACTAGGGTAGCAGCATGCTTGCTTTGCAAAGGGAGACATTTTCAACCATGGATGTTTACAGTAGTCGTTTCCCCTTTTCTCTTTTCTTAATTATTGTTATTATTATTATTATTGTTATTATTATTATTATTATTTCTTACTGGAGTAAGAAGAAAAGCGATGCTGGGGTTGGGTTTGGGGTTGGTTTTTTTTTGGGGGGGGAGGGTGGGGGTGTTCAAACCTTGCCACCAGTCAAGGGCTTTGTCCAGCAATGCCCAAATCTGCTTGGGGTGAGGGAATTGCTGGGGAAAATCCTTCAGTGCTTAAATTGAGTTTGGAGTCCCTCGCTGGGGCTGGGCCTGACTGCATAAGAGAAATATCATCTCTGCTTTTTTGGGACATTCTCCCCTTTCCTGCACAGACCCCTCCCGGAGCTCTGGGGAGCACAGGGGAGGTTGGACAGTTTGGGCTGGGCTGGGCTCGGGTGTGGGACCAAATCCTGATCATGGCAGAAAGTTCCGCTTGCAGAAATGATCAGGGTCAGAAAGTACCAGGTTCAAAAAATTCCAGTTTCGGTAAATACCGATTTCAGCAAACCCTAATTTCAGAAAATAGCAATTTCAGCAAATTCCAATTTCATGAAGTCCTAATGTCAGAAAATCCTGATTTCAGAATATCCCAATTTCAGTCAATACCAATTGTGGTAAACACCAAATTCAGAAAATACCAATTTCAGAAAATAGCGATTTCAGAAAATACTGATTTCAGCAAATTCCAATTTCAGTAAATACCAATTTCAGCAAATCCTACTTTCACAAAATACCAATTTCAGCAAATCCCAATTTCATAAAATCCTAATCACAGAAAATCCCAATTTCAGTAAATACCAATTTTGGTAAACACTAAATTCAGAAAATACCAATTTCAGAAAATACCAGTTTCAGCAAATTCCAATTTCATAATCCTAAAGCCAGGATTTCATAATCCTAAAATCCAGTTTCAATCCTAAAGTCAGAAAATCCTAATTTCAGAAAAACCCAATTTCAGTAAATACCAATTTTGGTAAACACCAAATCCAGAAAATACCAACTTCAGAAAATACCAGTTTCTGTAAATACCAATTTTCGAAAACACCAGTTTCTGAAAATCCCAATTTCAGCAAATTCCAACTTCAGTGAATTCCAATTTCAGAAAACACCAATTTTCAGAAAGTAGGAATTTCAGTAAACACCAAATTCAGAAAATCCCCATTTCAGAAAACCCCGATTTCAGAAAATCCCAACTTCAGTAAATACCATGTCCTCTGACCCTAAAAAAAAACCAAACCCCAAAAACAAAGATACTTTGGCCCAAAGGTGCTGGGCAGATTCCAGCACCTGGGTTAAATTAGGGATAGGGTGAGCTCATTAATGGGATTCCTCATCAGGAATCATGGAGCAGCACTGAGATTTGGGGTGGGAGAACTGATTTATGGGATTTATCTTCAGGAATCATGGAGAACACTGAGGTTTGGGGTGGGAGAGCTGATTAATGGGATTTATCTTCAGGAGTCATGGAGCAACACTCAGATTTGGGGGTTGAGTAATTGATTAATGGGATTTATTATCAGGAATGGTGGAGAACACTGAGATTTGGGGGTCCAAGAGCTGATTAATAGGGTTTATTATCAGGAATGGTGGAGAACACTGAGATTTGGGGGTTCATTAACTGATTAATAGGGTTTATTATCAGGAATGGTGGAGAACACTGAGATTTGGGGGTTCAAGAGCTGATTAATGGGATTTATCTTCAGGAATGGTGGAGAACACTGAGATTTGGGGGTCCAAGAGCTGATTAATGGGATTTATCTTCAGGAGTCATGGAGCAACTCTGAGATTTGAGGGTTCAATAACGGATTAATGGGATTTAGGAATGGTGGAGAACACTGAGATTTGGGGGTTCAGTAACTGATTAATGGGATTTATCTTCAGGAATGGTGGAGAACACTGAGATTTGGGGGTGAAAAGGAGCTTTGAGCAGAAGGAAGGCAGAGGAGTGTAGGGAGAGACCAGCCCATTGTATAGAGATGTTCCTCCTGTTGGGGTTTTGGGTTTTATTTCCTTTTTTTTTTTCTTTTAAATTTTAATTTTATTTTCTTTTCCCTTTTATTTCCTTTTTTTTTTTTTAATTTTAATTCTACTTTAGATCTGCAAGCTTGTGCACTGTGGGTGCGTGACTATTTTAGTGTGAACCGTGTTTTTTGTCATAGTATTGAAATAATAAAAAAGCTTCGACATAGTTTGGATGTGGAAGGTGTAGCGCTAGTTCAGATTTGAGAAACGAGAAGAAAAAAAAAAATACAAATATTCAGGAATTAAAATAATTTAAAAAAGAAAGAAAAGAAAAAAACAGAAAGAGAACAACTCTTACAAAGAGCAGAAGCCTTGAAATGAGAGAAGCAAACCCGAGCTGAGTGTGGCGTTCCCAGAAGGATGAGGGGGTGTGGAGGCTGTGTCCGTGTGTTCCTTGGGAATCTTGCAGTCTGTTCCAGTGGCATCACAACCATCTCCAGCTGTGAGAAACAATGGTCCTGTCATTCTCGAACTGTGGGGTTTCGCTGCGGTTTTGTTTTCCTCAGCTCCTGGGGCTGCACGGGGAGGGGGTGGAGGTGCAGGCAGAGCCTCCCCTGCCCGTCCTGCGTGGATTTTGGGGCGGGGTGGGGGCCTCGTGTCCAAGCCTGGTGTCACCCAGCCCTGGCGTGACCTGTCACAGCAGTGGCCATGAGCTCTGGGCACGTTGGGCTCATGGTCCCGAGGATTCCTTTCTTTTTCCCAAAGAAATGAATCCATGAAGTGCAGCCGGGCAGTGCTGGGCAGCAGCGGTGCCTCCATCCCCGGGGATGAGCGGTTTGGTCCTTTTTGTGTCAGTCCTGGCTGCTTTTGTCACCTGTATGAGCAGAGTTTGTCCCTCTTTCTGTCAGTCCTGGCTCCTTTTGTCACCTGGGTGAGCAGTTCGTCCATTTTTGTGCTGCTTTCTGGCTGCTTTTGTCACCTGGGTGAGCAGTTTGTCCCTTTTTGTGTCAGTCCTGGTTGGTTTTGTCACCTGGGTGAGCAGTTTGTCCCTTTTTGTGTCAGTCCTGGTTGGTTTTGTCACCTGGGTGAGCACAGTTTGTCCCTTTTTGTGTCAGTCCTGGTTGGTTTTGTCACCTGGGTGAGCACAGTTTGTCCCTTTTTGTGTCAGTCCTGGCTGCTTTTGTCACCTGTATGAGCAGTTCGTCCCTTTTTGTGTCAGTCCTGGCTGCTTTTGTCACCTGTGTGTGACCCCCGAAGCTGAGCAGCCGGTGGGAATCACCATTCCCAAAAACCCACCCAGGGACCTCCAGGAGCACCTGCCAGGTGGGAATTGGGGGAGCTGCCCTGCCTGGATTTGTGATTTTGTCCCCAGAGGTGACCAGGTCAGTGCCCAGCCCAGCACTCGGTGACAGTTTGGGGTGGCACTGGCCGGGCTCTAAGGTCCCTTCCATCCCAAAGCTGTGGTTTGGGGTGGATGGAGTGAGCCCCACTCCTAGGGAGGAGGGACCCCTTCCCACACCTGGGGTGGGTTTACACCGCCCTTAATGGGGAATCAATTTAATTTAATTTAATTTAATTTAATTTAATTTCCAAGTGCCCCATTCCCAGCCAGCTGCGGCCTCATGGCTTTGATCTGTCCCCTCGGGGAGGGACCAGCCTGGGCTTGGTGGCACTGCAATGACCACTCCAAGTGTCCATCCCCGGGGTTGGTGGCACTGCTGTGACCATTCCATGTGTCCATCCCCAGGGCCAGTGGCACTGCTTTGGCTCCATCAGGGTTGGTGGCACTGCCATGGCTGTTCCATGTCCGTCCCCAGGGTTGGTGGCACTGCTGGGACCACTCTGTGTCTCCATCCCAAGGCTGGTGGCACTGCCGTGGCTCTGTGTGTCCACCCATGGGGTTGGTGGCACTGCTGTGGCTTTCTGTGCCCATCCCAGGGTTGGTGGCACTGCTGGGACCATTCCATGTGTCCATCCCTGAGGTTGGTGGCACTGCCATGGCTCTGTGTCTCCATCCCCAGGGTTGGTGGCACTGCCTCAGTTGCTCCAGGGTTGGTGGCACTGCTGGGACCACTCCATGTCTCCATCCCTGGGATTGGTGGCACTGCCATGGCTCTGTGTCCATCCCAGGGCTGGTGGCACTGCCATGGTTCTGTGTGTCCATCCCTGGGGTGGGTGGCACTGCCGTGGCTCTGTGTGTCCATCCCAGGGTTGGTGGCACTGCCATGGTTCTGTGTGTCCATCCCAGGGTTGGTGGCCCTGCCATGGCTCTGTGTGTCCATCCCTGGGATTGGTGGCACTGCTGTGACCATTCCACGTGCCCATCCCAAGGTTTGTGGCACTGCCATGGCTCTGTGTCCATCCCAAGGCTGGTGGCACTGCTGTGACCATTCCACATGTCCATCCCAGGGCTGGTGGCCCTGCCATGGCTCTGTGTGTCCATCCCAGGGTTGGTGGCCCTGCCATGGCTCTGTGTCCATCCCTGGGGTTGGTGGCACTGCCATGGTTCTGTGTGCCCATCCCAGGGCTGGTGGCCCTGCCATGGCTCTGTGTCCATCCCAGGGTTGGTGGCCCTGCCATGGCTCTGTGTGTCCATCCCTGGGGTCGGTGGCACTGCCATGGCTCTGTCTCCATCCCAGGGTTGGTGGCCCTGCCATGGCTCTGTGCCCATCCCAGGGTTGGTGGCCCTGCCGTGGCTCTGTGTGCCCATCCCAGGGCTGGTGGCCCTGCCCTGGCCCCCGTGCCCGTGCCCGTGCCCGCAGGAGCGGTGCCATCTCGTGCTGCACCATTCGTACAGGTGACAATTGTGCATCCCGCCCGGCAGCTTCCAGAGTGGCGTTTTCTGTTCACACTTTTCCATGGAGCCTTCGAAACCCCACGTTTGTCACCACCACCACCACCACCACCAGCACCAGGCTGTTTTGATAGTTGTTCTCAGCCCCTCCATGGCCATCCTTCCCCAGCATTCCCTACTTTTGGGGGCCTTCTATCTTGTTAAAAAAAGAAAAAAACAAAAAATCTTTTTACCGAGTGAAACATCGACTCCACCTTTATCCCCATTCTCACTGGTGTAAATACTGATACTAACTGAGGATTTTGACTTTGCATTCTGTCAGAATACTGTGTTCAAATAAAAACTACAAAAAAAAAAAAATACCTGGTGCCTGCAGTCTGCCCTTCTTTAGCTGCTCATCCCGACTGAGTGGCACTAAAAGCACTTTAAATTCTATTTCCTTGGCTTTCTATATTTCTTGACTTATTTCCTGGAGATAACAAACACAAAAATGCAGTTTCACAGCTATTGTGATGCATTTTTCCCCGCCAAAAAAATGGAATTTTTCTATTGCCTGGCTGTGAAAAGTGTGAGTGGAGTGTTGGGTTTAACAGTGTCCTCTGCCCAGCCTGAATTGGGAACCTGAACTTGATAAATGAGGGTTGAATAGAATTAATTTATATTCAGTTAGTTAATTTAAAAGTCTTGATCTTTTTTTCTAAATTTTAGCTAAAAATTCTCCAAATTCCCAGCTTTGATTGTTTTTACTCTGGGCATTACAGGCAGGGGAGGGAAGGGTTGTCTCATTTCCACAAGTTCTGGCAAAACAGGGTTGATTTTCACACAGAAGTTTCCATTCATCTGAAAAAAGAGCTTTTTAATATAAAAGTTTTGGATATAAAAAACACCGACTGCTTTCAAGGGGGAAACATCAATTGTCCAAGTCCTGGGCTGGGGTGGAAGGGGAAGTTTTGGGGTTTCTGGGGTTGAAGGGGAGGCTTTAGGGTGGAAGGGGAGGTTCTGGGGTTGAAGGGGAGGTTTTGGGGTTGAAGGGGAAATTCTGGGGTGGAAGGGGAGGTTTTGGGGTGGAAGGGGAAATTCTGGGGTTGAAGGGGAAATTCTGGGGTGGAAGGGGAGGTTCTGGGGTTGCCCTTTCTGGGTCCAGGGATCCCTGAATGCCCCGATCCCTGTGCATGGTGCCAGGGAAGGCACCTGTGCCCTGCCTTTGCCCGGCTCCCTGCTGCTCCCTCTTAATCTGGAGCAGCTCTGGGGTTCCTCCCTCTCCTCCCAGAGAGGTGAGAAGGGATTTTCCTGCCCCTGGAGCTGGGGTTGTGCTCAGTGCCAAAACCACAGACAGATCCTTTATTCAATCTTCGTTTCTTCGGCCGTTTTCTGCACCCTCACGCCTTTTAATTTCCATTTGATCTTAATTTTCCCTCGTCTCTCCCTCTGTTAAGGCCATGGCACCCGGCTGGCAGTGTCACCTTGGCTGAGTGTGGCTCCTTTTCCCCCCGGGCTGAATTTGGGGTAAGTCTGAGCGGGGCTGGGGACTGGATGGGGGCGGAGGGGGATTTTTGTGCTGCCTCTTTCTCTCATCCCTTCTAGAAATCACAGTTATCTGCCCTTTTATCAGATATCACCATATGAATATCGTGCACGTGCTTCAGAGCATCAATTTTAAGAGCTGAAGGTGTCCCTCCCCTCTGCACATTTACTGCCACGTGTGGCTTTATTCCCCAAATTTTGTGGGATAGCAAATAAACCCCAAATTCCTGAGCATCCCAGTGCCCCCGCTACAGCCCCGTGGGTGTTTTTAATTGGACACTGGGCTGGGAACAGCTTAATTAGAAGGAAAAACTTCTTTGGGATGAAGGGTGGTGCGGGCAGAGCTGATGGCAGTGAGGGGAGGGGAGGGAATTTGGGTTTGGTGCTTGAGGGGGGGAAAAAGGGATATCCTGGCTGTTCCTGCAGCCAAGGGATGGAAGGGATGGGGGATCCTGGCTGCCTGTGGGACTCAGCACCTCCCTGGCACTCAGGATTTCATCTCCCGGGTGATGGGCTGGGATGGGGAAGCAGAGGCAGATGGATTTGGCTGCCATGTCCTTTCCCAGAGAGGTCTCCGATTCCCCCCCCAGCAGCCCTAGGGTGACTGTCCTGGTGCTGCGGGTGCCCTGGGTGTGGGATGTGCCGCTCCCGGGTGAGGATGTGCCGGCAATGCCCATGCCCATCCCTGGCAGGATGCGCCGGGAATGGCGATGCCCATCCCTGGCAGGATGTGCCGGGAATGGCGATGCCCATTCCTGGCAGGATGTGCTGGGAATGGCAATGTCCATCCCTGGCAGGATGTGCCGGGAATGGCGATGCCCGTCCCTGGCAGGATGTGCCGGGAATGGCGATGTCCATCCCTGGCAGGATGCGCTGGGAATGGCGATGCCCATCCCTGGCAGGATGTGCCGGGAATGGCGATGCCCGTCCCTGGCAGGATGTGCCGGGAATGGCGATGCCCATCCCTAGGAGGATGTGCCGGCAATGGCGATGCCCGTCCCTGGCAGGATGCGCCGGGAATGCCCATGCCCATCCCTGGCAGGATGCGCTGGGAATGGCGATGCCCGTCCCTGGCAGGATGTGCCGGGAATGGCGATGCCCGTCCCTGGCAGCGCAGCTCCGCGGTGCTCTGGCTCCCTGCGGTGGCCGACAGCTTCCATCGCCGCCGCCTCCCGCAGATCCGCAAAGCCTTTCAGGGATGTTTTAAAGAGAAAAATAATCCGAGTCTGGCATAAAAACCAGGGCAAAATTCAGGTTGGGCAGCAGCAGGAATCTCCCCATGGAAAGGGAGGGCAGACAGTGGCAAGGGGAGGTTTGCAGTCCCTGGAGGTGTCCGGGGGAAGTCTGGAGCTGGCGCTCAGTGCCGTGGGCTGGGGACAGGGTGGGGATGGGTCACAGGCTGGGCTCGGTGCGGTCCGGGCTCTTTTCCAGCCAGGAAAATCCCGGGATTCTGTGCCGGGAGCCCGCGGACCGTGCCTGCCGCTTTCCCGCCAAATCGCCGGCTCGTTTGCATAACCCCGCCCTCTCATTTGCATGACGCACATCCCTCATCTGCATGGCCCCGCCCTCTTATTGGCATCGCGCGGTGTTCCTTTATGTATCGCCCCGCCCTCCTATTTGCATAGCCACGCCCACCCGCGGGCGCCGCGTCAGGCGCGTTCCCTCGGCAACGGCGGCGCGGGTTCGAGGCCCGGCCCCGGCGGGTCCCGCTGTCCCCTCACTGTCCCTCACTGTCCCTCACTGTCCCTCACTGTCCCCTCACTGTCCCCCGGTGTCCCCCGGCCATGCTGCGCGACCAGGACACCGAGGCGGATTTCCAGCGCTTCCTGCGCCGCGTGGACGATGTCAGTGAGTGGCCGGAGGGGCCCGGCGGAGGGAGAGGGAGGATCGGGGCAAAGGAGGGCGGAAAATCGGGGGGGAAGAGGGAAATCCCCGCTCTGCTCCGTTTATTCAGAGTTTCCTGGCTGTGGGAAGGCTCCGAGGGCCTCTTGTGGGATGCTGAGAGCCGCTTTGCTCTGGATATTCCGGTAGTGTTGACAAAAAGCTCAGGTGGCCCCCGAAGGTGACAGGGAGTCGACTCTGGGAATGTTCCTGTGGATTTAAAGCTTCCAAGGCCACGCTGGACGGGGTTTGGGGCATCCCTGGCCTGTGGGAGGAGTCCCTGCCCCTAAGAACGGGTGGGTTTTGAGGTCTTTTCCAACCCAAATTATTCTGGGATTTTATGGTAAAAGCCGTCCTGGTCCAGCAGTGCCTTCAAAGCAAAGCAGGTGCCACCTGAACTCCTGGTGCTTCCACGTTTGAAGTCCTGTCTATATATATTTATTTTATTTTATACTTTATTTTATTTTTATTTTATTTTAATTTAATTTATTTTTATTTTAAAATATTTTTTTATTTTATTTTTATTTATTTATTATTTTATTTTCATTTTATTTTATTTTTATTTTTATTTTATTTATTTCTTTTATTTGTATTTTATTTTATTTTATCTTATATTTTATTTTCATTTTATTTTTTATTTTTATTTTTATTTTATTTTATCTTATATCTTGTTTTTATTTTATTTTATTTATTTTATTATATTTTATTTTATTTTTTATTTTTATTTTATGTTATTTTATCTTTTATATTTGGTTTATCTTATATTTTATTTTTATTTTATCTTTTATTTTATTTTATTTTATTTTATTTTATTTTATTTTATTTTATTTTTATTTTTATTTTATTTTATTTTTCTGTGCCTTTTTAGCCAATTTGCTGCAGGGCCTGAACTCCCCTGACCCGGCTGTCAAGGAAAAAGCCTTTGCTGAGACAGAGAAAAGGCTCCAGGAGCAAGGAGGCAGCAGGGATGAGGATGAGGATGAGGATGAGGAGAGCAGGACCACAGTGAACAGAACCCTCATCAACACCTCTGTAAGGGCTTCCCCCTGAAATTAAACCCGGGCACAGCTCAGGCCTGGCCTCCTCAGAGACACACATGGGAGCTTTCCAGGAACTCTCAGAATTTATCCAATCCTTGCCATGCTTTGTTTAAATGTCAAACTGCTGCTCCTTCTGTGTGTCAGTCTGGATGCTGGAGATGCACGGGGACATTCCTGGCTGCTCCCTGCAGCTCTGTGTTCCTTTCCTGCTGAGGCTTTTCCCTAAACATTTGTGTCATGTTTCTGTTGTTCCAGGGCACGGCGAGGGCAGAGGCAGTGCATGCAGGTAGGACAGTGCTCCTCCCAGTCTGTCACAGCTCTAAAACCAGTTGTAGATAGTTTTAGTTTTTTCATACAAGACCTGATTCCACCCCTGCCAAAGTCCAGCCCGAGGTTTCTGGTGGCTTTAACCAAAATTCAGTCAGATCCAGGAACACACTCCAGGTGTTACCAGCATGGCTGTGTTCTTCACAGGCAGGAGCCTTGCTCTGTTCTGGCTCATGCTCTGAACACTTTTTTTATGGTGAATTTAAAAGCAGAGCTGTTTGTTTGGCCCTGGGGAGCAGCAGGTGTGCACATCCTCAGGGGCTGTGACAGCTTGTCAGCCACGTTCCACTGCCATTGCTGAAATGTGCCCTTGGTGTTTGTTTTTATTAAGAAATGACACAGAAATCTCATAGGATTTTTTTTTTCTGTATTTTAATGAAGTTTGCTCTGTTTTTTTTTTTCCCCCCTGCAATGCCACCAACTCTCCTGGCTGGAAGATGGGTTCCTGGCAGCTCTGGAGAAGGATGCCAAGGAACGAGCCCAGCGGAGGAGGAGGAATGAGCAGCTGGCAAACGGTGACTGCTGAAGGGATTTCAGGCTGCTGCCTTCAAAAATGACCTGGCAGGGGCTAGGAGAGGCAGTCTGAGCCCAACGAGTGTCCCCAGCTCTGTGACAGGGCTGGGGATGTGACAGAGCTGCTGCAGCCTGGTTTGCTCCATGATCTCCTTGTGGTGGTGCTGGTTTGGGATGGAGGGAGGGACTTTGGGCTGGGCAGGGAGAAATGCTCAGCTTTCCCTCTGAAGGAGGAATGATTGCAGTGAAAGCCTTGGAAATAATGCCTGGGCTGCAGTTCTGGTGGGCTCTGTTTCCTCAGCCACATTTGAGGGGAATTGAAGGGAAATTGGTGTTCTCAATGCATTCTGCTGCTCTGCAGCCCTGAAGGAGAAGGGGAATGAAGCCTTCAGGAAAGGAGAATTTGCCCTGGCCGTCCAGAGGTACTCAGAGGGGCTGGAGAAGCTGAGGGACAAGCAGGAGCTGTACACAAACAGGGCACAGGTCAGTGGCAGCAAAGGAGCCACTTCTGTCTGGTTTTTGTGTTGTTATTCCAAGGTAAAACCCCAAAACCACTGTTCTGTCACACCCTCTTGGGTGTGGTGAACCCCTGCTCCTCCAGAGCAAGTGGGGAAAAAATCATCCCAATTCCCAGATCTGTTTAAACACACTGATTTTTATTTTTATTTATTTTTATTTTTATTTATTTTTATTTTTATTTTTATTTTTATTTTTATTTTTATTTTTTTAATTTTAATATTTTTATATTTTTATATCTTTATATTTATCTTTATTTTTATCTTTATTTTTATCTTTTTTAAATTTTTATTGTTATTTTTATCTTTATTTTTATTTTTTTTATTTTTATCTTTATTTATTTTTATTTTATCTTTTTTTTATTTTTATTTTTTATTTTTATTTTTATTTTTTTTTTTTAATTTTTACTTTTTCATATTTTTATATTTTTTATATTTTTATAATATTTTTTTAATATTTTTTATATTTTTATATTTTTTTATATAATATTTTTTATTTTTTTGATTATTTTTTTATTTTTATCTTTATTTTTTATCTTTTTTTAAAATTTTTATAGTTATTTTTTACTTTGTCTTTATTTTTTTTATTATTTTATATTTTTATTTTATTTTTTTTTTTATTTTTATTTTTATTTTTATTTTTATTTTTTAAATTTTTTTATATTTTTATTTTTATTTTTATTTTATCTTTATCTTTATTTTATCTTTTTTATTATTTTATATTTTAATTTTTATTTTTATTTTTATTTATTTTTATTTTTATTTTTATCTTTATTTTTATTTTTATATTATTTTTATTTATTATTTTTATTATTTTATTATTATTATTTTTATTATTATGTATCCTTTATTATCAATTCTTTTCCAAGGATCACTTCTCAAACTGTAGAGCGAAATATTTGCTTTGCATTCTCTGTTTGCTTGGGATAATCTGCACATAGATGGAACTCTATTTAAATTCATGCTAAATCAGAGACTCCAGGGAGATGGAAAACAACTTCAAAATGGAAATTACCCTGCCAAATCAATGGCCAGGCCAATCAGCAGCCTGATTTTGTTGGTTTTAATTAGCCACTGTTTGTACAGCAGTGAGCAGCACTTGTTTGAAGGATTCTAATCCTTCTGCCTGGATTTTTTTTTGGGGGTTTATTTCAGGCCTACCTGAAGCTCCACGAGTATGAGAAAGCCATCAGTGACTGTGAGTGGGCATTAAAGGTAATTCCACATTTTTCAAGTGGAAAAGACCCCTGAGATCAGCATTATTTACAGAAATCCACATTTTTGACTCAAATAAATAGGAAAATAATCGCTTTTAAAAACCCTGCTTTCCACCCTCACCCCAAACCTGTGTTCCTTGGGTCCCTGGGGACAAATAATTCAGCATAAAAACTTTAGCCATCTCTAATAAATGCTATAAATACCTTCATCTTTGCTTTAGGCAGCTCTAATTATTAATCAGAAAGCTGGAAAAAAACATATTAAAAGGCTAAAACTTTTTAAACACATAACTCCTAATAATTTCTTTTTTAACCCAGTGCAACAAAAGCTGCCTTAAAGCTTATTTCCTCATGGGGAAAGCTCACCTGGCCCTGCAGCACTTCCCTGAGGTAAGTTGCTGGATTTTGGGGCATTGTTGGACCATGTTTTACTTCTGATTTTTAGCTACTGGAAATTTTCCTGAGAGGCAGAGTTTTTCATTTTATGCCTCACTTTTTGTTTTCTCACTGAAACTCTTGATTTTTTTTTTTAGCTCCTTGGGTTTTACTGGAAATTTTCCTTTTAATTTGAAACAGCAGGCAGATGTGAGGACTGAGAATATTTGAATTTTTTTGAGAGTTTTGACATCTGTGTGTCCATCAATTTTATTTTTCACATTCATTAAGGGCCGTGGCCCCATCCATTTTTGGGATATCATTGAGATCATCTCCCTGTTTATATCTGAAATTAAGAGCCTTTTTCTTTTCCCCTCTCAAGTCCAGGCAGTGCTATGAGAAGATGCTGCAGATTGACCCCCAGAAGGAAAACCTCTTTAAAGGTAAGAAATGGATCTTTTCACATTTGTTTAAAGGTAAGAAATGAATATTTTTGTACTTGTTAAAAGGTAAGAAATGGATTTTTTTTTTGCATTTGTTTAAAGGTAAGAAGCTGATATTTTCATATTTGTTAAAAGGTAAGAAATTGATATTTTTGCATTTGTTTAAAGGTAAGAAATGGATCTTTTCACATTTGTTTAAAGGTAAGAAATTGATATTTCTGCATTTGTTTAAAGGTAAGAACTTGGTATTTTTGCACTTGTTTAAAGGTAAAGAAATAGATATTTTCATATTTGTTTAAAGGTAAGAAATATAGATTTTTGCACTTGTTTAAAGGTAAAGAATAGATTTTTTTTCCACTTGTTTAAAGGTAAGAAATGGATATTTTTGCACTTGTTTAAAGATAAAAAATAGATATTTTTCCACTTGTTTAAAGATAAAGAAATAGATATTTTTCCACTTGTTTAAAAGTAAAGAATAGATATTTTTTTCCACTTGTTTAAAGGTAAGAAACACATATTTTCTGATTTGTTTAAGGATAAGAAATAGATATTTCTGCATTTGTTTAAAGGTAAGAAATGGATTTTTTTTTTGCACTTGTTTAAAGGTAAGAAACTGATATTTTCATATTTGTTTAAAGGTAAGAAATATAGATTTTTGCATTTGTTTAAAGGTAAGAAATGGATATTTTTGCACTTGTTTAAAGGTAAAGAAATAGATATTTTAATATTTGTTTAAAGGTAAGAAATAAAGATTTTTGCATTTGTTTAAAGGTAAGAAATGGATTCTTTTTGCATTTGTTTAAAGGTAAAGAATAGATATTTTCTTATTTGTTTAAAGGGAAGAAATAGATTTTTTGCACTTGTTTAAAGGTAAGAAATGGATTTTTTACACTTGTTTAAAGGGAAGAAATGGATATTTTTGCACTTGTTTGAAGGTAAAAAATGGACTTTTTTGCACTTGTTTTCTGATGAAGATGGAACAGAATAAAACAGAGCATTTCCCTGCCATGCTTGCTTTCTCTCTGATCTCCCAGACTGTGTGAACGAGGCAAACCTGGAGGAGAAGAGGCTGAGGGATGAGCAGAGAGCAGAGAGGGAAGCCCAGGCTGGGAATGTTGCTGCTTTATCCATCCAGGAATTGCTGCAGAGGATCTGCACCCCCGACCAGGACATCCTCTACTACACAGGGGGCATCAGGCTCCTGGCAGAGGCTGTGAACAATTGTGAGGATTTGATATCAATCTGTGAATTTTGGGAGGTGTGACCCAGGCAGGGGAGGGCAGGGGAGCAGTTTTTAAAAGACCAGAGTGACTGTTGCTGTATTTCAAATATAAAACTGGTAATGTTGGATATTTCAGTGTGGCCAGGAGGTGTTTACAGCATTTTTTAGGATCAGGCTGGAGGGTGTAGCTGAGCTGTTGAGACTTCTCAGGGATTTGGGTCTCATTTGTTTAGAAATCTCTGTAATTCTCTGTTGAAGCCCATTGAGCTCCAAAGCCAATTTGGTGTTTCAGCCTCCCTAAATCATCTTTCACTGGAAGGCAACACCACCAGGCATGAATTAAAGCAATTCCCAGCTTCCAAACCATTCCTGCTTCGTTCATTCTGGAATTTCCCCCAGTTTTCAGTGCAGTTTTTCCCCAGAGCTGCTGCTGCAGTGACCTTTTCTGTTAGCACTGAGCAGGAAGAGCAGGAGCCTGCCTGCCTGTGGCCATCACACACCTGAGCTTTGTCTCTGCCCCTTCCAGGCACTGGACAAACATTGTTTAGAACAAACAATGGCTTCAGTATCCTCAGGAACCAGCCTGTCAGAGGGTAAGAGCTCTCCAGAGGGGGATTCCAGCCTGGAGAAATGGGAATATTGTTTGCAAGAAACAGAATCAGCTCTTGAAATGGAGATGAAGTGATCAGGGGAGGATGTGAGCCCAGATTGCAGTGTGTGAATGGAGGGACTCAGAGCTGGCTCTGGCACAAACACTGCTCCCTCAGGTGCAGGGAGGGGAATTCATGGATTGCTCTTTGTGTCTGCTCTTTCTGGGCTGTTATCCTAGCCCTCATGGTGATTTTCAGAAAAAAAATATGAATATAAAAGAACATCTGAGGGCTCTGGCTGCACCCCCCTGGAGCTGTGATTGGGCACCAGTGAATATTTGGGTAATGCAGCCCGGGACCTGCAGCACTGAGATGTTTTAGGGTTCATCCACATTGTGGGTGGTGGCTGCAGACAGATCTGAGGGATGGAGCGTTCAGAAATTGGCTCTGGTTTTATTCCCTGGATATTTCCCATTTTTCTGCTCTGTTCACTCTGTTCTGCTCTGACTTTCCTCGTGCAGGGCCTTCTGTGCAGAGAGCAAGAGCCCTGCTGAGGTGGAGCTGTGCATTTCCCTTCTCCTCCTGTGGCAAGCTGCCTGTGCTGGGAATGGTAAAGCTCTGGAATCCACACTCACCCCTGTTAATTTGTAATTAATGAGTCATTAATGAGTCATTCATGTGGCATTTCTGGGGCTGGGCATGGCCACCCTTCTCCCAGAGCACCTGGATCCATCCAGACCTGGCTGTAACCAAAGTTTTGCAGGTGTTGGATGCGGCCAGGATGAAATTTCCACTCTGAGCATTTCAAACCCACCCAAGAGGTGGGAAGGGAATTCCCTGTGATTGTTGCTGCTCTGAAGATAACACCACTTGTACAATTTGCTCTGTTTGAAGCAGTTATACCTGCAAAAAGCAGAGTTTTATAGAAGAGAAAGCGGAATTCTTTTAGAATTAACCATCAGTAGTCCTTGGGCAGGTGCCTGCCTCTGATTTTAGGGTGAGAAATGGGCAGGGGTGGAGGTTGAGGTGGTGCAGGTACCACGAGGGGAAATTCAGAATATTGGTGTCTGTGCTGGCTTGTGGGGTCCAGCTGATGCCAAATACAATATTCATGATGAAAATAAAAGTAATAAAATTAATAATAATAAGAAGAAGAAGAATTTTAAGACAATGATGGGGGTTGCAATGAGTGCCGTTGCTCTGAGGTTTTCTCTCTCTTTCCAGAAGAAAATCAGCGTCTCCTGCTGGCCCAGCCTGAAGTCAGTGCCCAGCTGGCAGAGCTGCTCTCCTCTGGCACAGCCGAGCTCCAGAGGGAGACCCTGGCACTGCTTTCTCTCTACTCAGAGAACCAGAATGGGAGGAGGCTGCTGGTCAGGCAGGACCTGAGCAGGTGAGCAGCACCAGGAAATGCCCTGCAGGGCTGAGCTCAGAGCTCAGAGCTCCCTGCCCCAGCTCCAGGGGGAATTTCCTGAGGGGACACGGTGACACTGAGGCTTCTGCCCCTTGGGGACAGGCCTGGCCTGGCAAAAGTAAAGCTGGGATGTGTGGGGTAGAACTGCAGGGAGGTTTCATGTCTGAAACAAAGCAGGATGAAAAACAAAGCTACAAACTTCTGTAATTTTGGGGTCCAGTCCCCTCCTTTAAACAGGATCAGCTCTCAGGCAGAGCTCACCCTGGTGCCTCTAAACCCTCCTGGATCCCAGCTGAGAGTCTCTCCTCAGTTAATAACTGGGATTTATGGTTATTTGGTGTTGCCTTGGCTCACTGAGTGGGGAAGGGAACACCTTTCCATTGCCTGTATCCCATTGTCCTGCTGCTCCCTGCCAGAGTCTCCCTGAGAAATGTCCGTGTGCTTCTTTGGAGGAACCATGGGTGAACTGCAGACATTGATCATGTTTGCTGGGGAGGAAAGGTGAAAGGAATGAGCCACATCTCCGAGGGGGCTTAAAAACAACACATTTAACTGTGGCTTGAAATGCCAACAACCTGAAAAAACAGAATTCTGTTTTTTCATGATGAAACCAAAGCTGACACCAATTTTTGGTTGTTTTGTTTTTTATTTTAACACCAGATGGCTGCAGATTTTGATGGCATTTGTCAAGAGCACTGATGCAAGGGCTGACATTGCCATGAACATCCTGTCTGACTTAATTGGGGAGAAAAGGTAATTTAAATTCCTCATCCATTTCTGTAAAGTTGTGCTTTGAGCTGGATGAAATGGGGCTGTTGGCCTCCTTTGCTGTGAGGTTACTGCTGTTTCTGTTGCTCTTCTCTTGCCTTTAGCTGTGGTTTTTGCCTAAAACTTTGGCTTTTTATCCCCCAACAGATTCCAAACCCAGTGTCAGGCCATGCTTTCCACAGATGTTTTACCTTTATTCACCCAGCTGCTGGTAGGAAAAATCTGGTTTTGTATTTCCAGTTTATTTTTGTGTAACACATGCTGTGCCTGCTCTAGGGGTGCAAGACACTGAGTTTTGTCAGGAAAATGTTCTTTCTCTCCAGTATTTTGTCCTACACATCCCTGGTTTAATATTCAGTAGAAACTCTGCCCCTGGTTGCAGATTCTCAGTGATAATTTCACCTTCAGCTTTGAGTTTTGCTCCTCTTGATGTGACTTGAACGCCCTGTCACCAACTGGTTCTGTCCTGGATGGTGATTTTTGCCTTCTGATCTGAGGGATCAGGGTGAGGAGATGATATTGGGGTAAAGAATCCCTTTCCTGGGTGTCCTTTATTCCAACAGCAAATTTAAAATCTTTTGGTGCAGAAGGAAGATTGATTCTGCTGCAGAATGGCAGAACTGGGCAGTAAAATATTCCCATTTCTCCAAAGGAGCAGCAAGGCAATCATTCCATCCCTTTCACATTGTTTGTGGCTCTTCTCTCTCAACATTCCCTGCTGGAATTCCAGCTGTTCTGTGCCCTGAGGGAGTGACTGCAGGAAATGTTCACACTCAGAGATTGGGGAACACAAAATCCACCCCTTTTCCCCAGGGCTCACTGTGGAATCTTCAAACCTCGGGCAGCTGGGTTTGAACAGAGAGATCCTGGAATCCAAATTCCAACATGTCTGTGTTTGCTGGTGGTTTGGTGTTGATTTGCTTTCCCTTGCTGTGCTGCAGGTGTGTGCCAGGCAGGTGAACCAGGCAGCCCTGGCCCGGGCTGTGGCTGTGCTGGGCAGCCTCTGTGCAGATGTTGGCATTCGGGCACAGCTGGCTCAGAGCAGGGAGTGCTGGCAGGCCTGCCTGGAGCTGCTGGTAAGGGAACCTGGCCTGAATTCCCAGCCCTCTCTCCTGTTTCTCTGCTCCCCTCACAGCCCTGAGCCCTTTGGCTCCATTTGGGATTTTGGGTGAAGGTCTCAGAGCAGCCCCTCTTTATTAAAAAGTGGCCCCTTGCAGGTGAGGCTGTGCTGTGAGCCCAGTCCTAAAATCCTGAGGGATTCAGGGCTGGGAAGGGATCTTTGTGACATCTCAAGCATCCCAAGTTTGGGGTGTGCAGCCTCAGGTACCACACTCATGGATTTGTGTCACAGAGGTGGCCTCAGCTCGGCTTCTCCCAGGACTGTTCCTCCCGTGGAGCTGCCCCAGAAGGCTGAGGAAGGGCCTGCCCTGCCCTGGGAACTGATTTCCTTTCCCTGGGAGCTGATTTCCCTGCCCTAGAGGCTGATTTCCCTTTCCTGGGAGCTGTTTTCCCTGCCTTGGAGCTGATTTCCCTTCCCTGGGAGCTGATTTCCTTTTCCTAGGAGCTGATTTCCTTTCCCTGGGAGCTGATTTCCCTGCTCTGGGAGCTGATTTCCTTTTCCTAGGAGCTGATTTCCCTTTCCTGGGAGCTGCTTTCCTTGCCTTGGAGCTGATTTCCCTGCTCTGGGAGCTGATTTCCTTTCCCTGGGAGTTGATTTCCTTTCTCTGGGAGCTGATTTCCTTGCCCTAGGAGCTGATTTCCCTACTCTAGGAGCTGATTTCCCTACTCTGGGAGCTGCTTTCCTTTCCCTGGGAGCTGATTTCCTTTCTCTGGGAGCTGATTTCCCTACTCTGGGAGCTGATTTCCTTTCCCTAGGGGCTGATTTTCCTTCCCTGGGAGCTGATTTCCTTTCCCTGGGAGCTGATTCCCCTCTCCTGCTGTCCCCCAGGATGGATGCCCCGATGCCAGCAGCCCTGGGTACCAGCAGTGTGTGTTTGCAGTGCTGGGGCTGATGATGAACCTGCTGCTTGAATCCAATGGCACCATCCAGGTACGCAACATCTGGGAACTTTTTAAAAAATGATGGTGTTTCAGGTTATTTTTAAGGGTAATTCACAATTGAAGCAGGCTGGAAAGTGATCTCCAGGGGATTCCTTTGTCCTTGAGCCCATTTCTGCTCCAACCCTGCCAACCCCAGCTGGAGCTGAGTTTTCTCCGAGTTTTCTCCGAGTTTTCTCCGAGTTTTCTCCGAGTTTTCTCCGAGTTTTCTCCGAGTTCTCCCCGAGTTTTTCCCCCGAGTTTCCCCCCGAGTTTCCCCCCGAGTTCTCCCGAGTTCTCCCCGAGTTTTCCCCGAGTTTTTCCCCGAGTTTTTCCCCCCGAGTTTCCTCGAGTTTCCCTCGAGTTTCCCTCGAGTTTTCCTCGAGTTTTCCTCGAGTTTTCCTCGAGTTTTCCCGAGTTTTCCCGAGTTTCCCCGAGTTTCCCCCCCGAGTTTCCCCCCCGAGTTTTTCCCCCGAGTTTTCCCTCGAGTTCTCCCCCAAGTTTCCCTCGAGTTTCCCCCCGAGTTTCCCCTGTGTTTCCACTGTGTTTCCCCTGATTTTCCCCTGAGTTCTCCCCGTGTTTTCCAGGACTTTGCAGTGCCCATCACTGGCAGGTGCCTGGCTCTGCTCGGCCACCAGGACGGAAGGATCATCACAGTGAGTCACTGACAAAAACTGGATTGGGTTTTCCTGAGCTCTTCAGAGCAAACTTCTGCCCTGTGCAGGAGGCTTTGAAACCTGAACCATTGCTAAGAGCAATAAAGAAATAACAGACCACTCTAATGTTCATTTTTAGATTGTTTCATCCAAGAGCTTTTCAAGGTTCTCTTGAAATCTGCTTAACAGAAGCTCTTAGGAGCCATTTCATCCTTAGGAGGCTTTTCAAGATAAAACTCTTTAAAAATCAGTGGAGAAGCAAAGGAGCAGGAACAATTTGGGTGCTGAGCAGCTGTTTCCCTTTGCAGTTCTTGCGTGGGAATTACAGTTGTGCTCCTGGGAATGGGGTAGGGCTCCAGGGTGATGCCTTTTTCTGATCTTAGGAAATAAAGGCTCAGACAGGGTCAGAGGGTTGGGGTCGTTTCCCTCGGGATTTTAATAGGATCCCATTCCATGGCTTCTGCCGTCCAGGTAGAACGCGGCACCAAAGCCCCGTCCCCCCAGTCGAGTGTACAATTAAAGACTCTACTCATTAGCAGATCTACCAGGAGGGCCCAAGAAGGGCCTGGGTGGGCTCACTTCTAGTTTACAGAATCTGTCCTGCCAGGAGACCTTGAGGGCCCATGCAAACAGAGTGTTTGGTCTCTAACTCTCCGTGGTTTCAGGGGTGTTTGGTCTCCTGGCCCCATAAACACCATGAAACCGGGCTGAGCTATCACCTAAAGCATCACAAGTGTGCATGCTGATACTTGGGAATGTAGGGAACAGGGTAAGAAATATTCAGGAGAAAAGCAGAAAAAATCCTTCAGGCATCAAGGGAGAGCAGCTCCTCCAAGCAGGAGCAGATGTGGGCTCTGAATCCTTCCCTGAGCTCTCAGGAGCTGTCCTGAGCTGTTTTCCTTCTCTCAGTGCCAGCAGTGCTCTGGGCTCTACCAGGAGTTTGTATTTTTATTTTTTAATGAATAAACACCCAGGGATTTGTGCTGGTCCCACTTTGGGCTCATCTCTCCCTGTGCTCAGTTTCCAAGAAACAACAAAAAAAGCCACATCCTGAAGATGTTCTTTGTTAGATTCTGTAAATTCTGGGATTCTCTCAATTGCTTTGAATTTCTCCTCTTAGCACTTTAATTACTTCAGTTTTACTCTGCAAGAAACAAAATAATAAAGCTGCCTGGACAAATAAACATTTGGTTTTGCTTCTCTTTCCTCCTCCCCTCACTTAGAGAGCCATTGGAGTGCTGAGCCGTGTCCTGCCAGCCTCTCCCTCAGCCGTGGAGCACGTGGTGAAAGCAGGAGTGGTGAAGAAAATGCTCAAATTCTTGAAAGTAAATCCAACTTCTCTTTATTTCTGCCTGCATTATCCCCTGAGCAAATCTAAACCCTCCCTGTGTTGATCCTGCTTTCCCTGGAGGATGTGGTTCCATCCTTGTCCATTGTGACAGCACTCACAGGTTTCATTTTAAGCCTTTTTTTTTTTTTAATTAATTCTTATTTTAATTTTTGCTGTCTCTCTGCATCCAGCAGGTGTGAATTATGCAGATCAAGTTAGTCTAGAAAAAAATCTGTGGCACTGGGCTCTTGTCTGGGGGAGTTGATGGCTTGGAAAGGATTGGGCTGCAGAGATCCAGGGAATTTTGTGTGGTCATTGCTGGCAGGAATTAAATGAGTTTTATGTGATTCTCTTGAAGTAAACGCCCTGTAAATGTTTTGATTTGTTATTTGGGCTCAGGCCTGAGGAATACCTGAGTGTCCTGTGGTACCCAGGCTGTTCTGGGCACAGTGGGGCTGGGCTATGTTTGTTCCCTCTGCTTCACTCCCTCAGGCTGGGGGGCAGCTCACGTCCAGCTATGCCATAAAGACCCTTTCCATCTGCACCAGGAGCAGCAGGCAGGCTCAGGAGGAGCTGCTCAAGTGGGATAAAAGTAAGTGAAACCTCTGATTTCCAGGGTTGGGGTTGTTGGTGGTGCCCTCCATGGGGATGTTTGGGCTGGCATTCAAACCAGGAGGGGCTGGGGGAACAGGGGTGGTCCCAGAGCAGGCTCAGGGTGTTTCTGATCTCTTTGCTCTGATTAATGCTCATGGAACTACAACAGAGAATATTTAGATTTCATTTAAATGGCTGAACCTGGCAGGAGGCTGTCAGTGCCTGCACACCCCCAAGGATTTCCTCTCCTGAAAAGCCTCTCAGAGCATCCCCTCCCTTCTGTGCAGCCCAGATTCCTCACTGCCAGCTGCACACAGAGCTTCCATTGCCTCACATCAGCCTCATTCTCTCCACCAAAACTCTGGGTATTCACCTCTGAGAGGTCACTAATTCTTATTTTGTCATCTCTGCTTGCCAGAGGAAACCTCCCAGATGAGAAAGCTGTGACTGTGTTTATCCAGCCAGGGTTCAGTGACCTCTCAATGCTCAGGATTCTGTAGCCTGAGATGTTGCTGCTGCTTTCAGGTGTCAGAGCCAAAACTCTGCTGTCCTTCAGGGCAGCTCCCAGAGGAGCTGAGCTGCTTTGGTAGCTCAGGATACACAAAAAGCTTTTTAAATGTTCCTTTTTCCCAGCTGTTCTTTCCTCAACAGCATTCCTGGTTTAAGGCTGATTTAATTTGGCTCTCTGAGTGCTCTCCTCTGTGCTTGCCCTACCAAGGTGGCCAAAGGTTCAGTTCCAGCTCCTTGGTGGGAAAAAGCCTCCTGGATGCTGAAATTGCCATGGAATTCCCCTGCTCCCCCAGGTTTTGTAGGAAATCAGCACCAAACTCCCTCCCTGCAGCCAGCAGGAGCAGCTCTGAGTGTGTCTAACAGCAATTCCCCCTCCTGCCAGGGCTCCAGGTGCTGCTGAAGCTGCTGCAGGCAGGGGATGAGCTGACTGTGGGGAATGCAGCTTTCTGCCTCAGCCAGTGCCTGCTGCTGCCCGGGGCAGCCTCTGCCCTGCTGGGCTCCAACGTGGTGCAGCTGCTGCTGAGGCAGGCAGGGGGAGATGCCCAGAGAACCTCGGTGCAGCAGAACTCAGCCATTGCCCTGGGCAGGCTCTGTGTGGCCGAGCCAAGGTAGGGCCAAAAACTCCCTGTTTGTGTTGCCCTTTTTGGTTATTAGGTGATAATCCCTGAAAATCCAACCAGTGTGAGTGAAATCCCTGAAAACCCAACCAGTGTGAGTCAAATCCCTGAAAACCCAACCAGTGTAGGGCAAATCCCTGAAAACCCAACTTGTGGAAGTCAAACCCCTTAAAAACCCAACCAGTGTGAGTCAAATCCCTGAAAACCCAACCAGTGTGAGTGAAATCCCTGAAATCCCAACCAGTGTAAGGCAAATCCCTGAAAACCCAACCAGTGTAGGGCAAATCCCTGAAAACTCAAACTGTGTAGGGCAAATCCCTGAAAAACCCAACCAGTGTAGGGCAAATCCCTAAAAATCCAACCAGTGTGAATCAAATCCCTGAAAACCCAACCAGTGTGAGTCAAATCCCTGAAATCCCAACCAGTGTAGGGCAAATCCCTGAAAGCCCAGCCTGTGTATGTCAAATCCCTGAAAACCCAAACTGTGTAAGTCAAACCCCTTAAAAACCCAACCTGTGTAACTCAAATCCCTAAAAACCCAACCTGTGTAACTCAAATCCCTAAAAACCCAACCAGTGTGAATCAAATCCCTAAAAACCCAACCAGGGTAAGGCAAATCCCTGAAAAACCCAACCAGTGTAACTCAAATCCCTACAAACCCAACCAGTGTAAGGCAAATCTGCAATTATTAGGTTAATTTATATCAATACTCCATTAATTCTATTTCCCTCCTCCAGCCAGAATTCCCTCTTGTGACCCTGTCCCCAAATCCTGCTCTGGGGCTCCTGGGGTGTCAATTCTCCACATCTTTCAAGGAGTTCCCTGACCTGTGCTGAGAGAACAGAAGGGATTTTGGAAATCTGTAGATCCCAAATGAGCAGTAGAGAGAATTCCAGCCCTGAGATTGGCATAAAACAGCAGAGATAGAAAGGGAAACTCCTTTTTTGCTTTGTTTTGTTCATCTGAAATGCCACTTATTTGAAGAATATTATTTATGTGCCTTTCTGAGAGCAATAATAATCTGGAAACTCTGTGTTAAGAATATCTATATTAACTCTATTTTATTTTAATTTTATTTTTATTTTTATTTTTATTTTTATTTTTATTTTTATTTTTATTTTTATTTTTATTTTTATTTTTATTTTTATTTGCTAGAAACTCTGCTTTAAGAGGAATTTATAGAGTATAGCATTAAACACCCCTGACAGTTTGGGCAGAGCAGGGAAAGCTTCAAAACTTGAATTTGTTGTCTTTGCAGGCACATTGCTCAGCTGAGGAAGCTCAATGGCCTGGCCATCCTGAACTCCTCCATGAAATTCATGCCCAGCAGCTGAGTTCCTCAGGAACCTTCCACAAGTGCCCTTCATCTCCCTTGTTGTTGAGTTTTCTTTGCTTTAATAAAATCAATTCAAAGCACTTGAATTTTTCAGTGGCTTTTTTGGAGTGGTTTTGGTGCCCCACGGAAGCCAGTGAAACAATATCAGGAGGGAAGAAGTGAAATTTATTATCTCAGCCAAAATAACACCTTGCATTAGGCTGTCTTTGCTTTAATAATTGACATAATTTTAGTAAATGGCCATAAATACAGTGTAACTTTTTTTTTTTCCTTGTTTTAGAACACCAGAAACAAGAATTTATTCCATTTCTGGGAAGAATAAGCACAGGCCAGTCCTGTTTGACTTTAAAATGGCTCTTCAGCTCCCCTCCTTGACACCTGGGGGTGGCACTGGGGGATCTCTGTCCCCTCAGAACAGGGGCTGGCAAATTATCCATCAGCTCTTTTTCCAAAGAGCAGCTGAATCAGCTTCCCACTGGAGAGGAAGGAGATGCTCTTGAATTTGGGATGGGAAGCATGCAATGGATAATCTCAATTTAGTAACCGGGGGGGGTTTCTGAGCTCCACCCTGCCCAGACAGGTCCCAAATCCTGTGTGGAAGGTTCAGGTGCTCCAGGGATTTTCCTTCCCAGGGAAGAGCTGCAGTGCCCTGACCTTGGATCCCTCAGGGAGGTGAGGGGCAGGACTGCCCAGTTCCCTGCTGGATTCCCCTGTCTCACCTGGATAAAGGGTTTTTGTTGTGTCCCCAGGAGCCATCACCTGGCCCTGGCTGTCCCTGCTGTCCCCAGCTGTCATTAGGGCCCTTATCTGCCCTGTGCTCAGGTTTTCAGACAGACAAGATGTTCTCTCCGTCCCCTCAGCCTGTCTGCACCTTTGGCTCAGGGTTTGTGTGCCTGGCACTGACAGATTCCTGCTCTTGCTGCCTTCAGGGCAATATCTGCAGGGATTTGGGGCCTTTATGGCTTTTTTTAAAAGGGTGTGGCTGTGATCGTGCCCAAGAAGCCTCCGGGCTCTTCTTGGGCTCTGAGGAAGCTTTGAGTTCTGTGCTTGTTTTGCTGTGGTTTCCATCCCTCCCTGGGATCCAGGCTGGTCCTTGTGGATGGTTTATTAGCAAAAAAGTCAGAATTCTAGGAGAGTTCAGTTGGAAAGGACCTGCAGCACCAGCCAGTGCAGCTGCCTGAGCACTCCAGGGCTGAACAGAAGTCCAGGTGTGTTCAGGGCATTGTACAAAATCCCCTCTCCAAAAAGCTTCTCCAGGGTTTTACCCCCTTCTTGGCTAAAAAATTCCTCCTAATACCGAGTTTGATCTCAGCACCTCCCCTTCCACATCTCCAAATCCTCCTGGGGAAGCTGCAGAGAGCCAGGAGGTCTCCCCTGAGCCTCCTTTTCTCCCAGCTGGACAATCCCAGAGCCCTGAGCCCCACACGAGGCACTTCCAGCTCTGCTCCCCTCCTCTGGGTGCATCCAAACCCCTCCACATCCCCACCCAGCCCTCCAGAGAGAGCTTTCTCTCTTCTCCCAGGGCTGCACAAGCTCCTTCTCCTGTTCACAGTCCCATTTCCCACCTTTTGGATGGAAAATCCACCTGAGCACACTCTGTTCTTTTGTTAGAAACCGATTGGATCCAATTGGGGCAGGTTTTTTTTTTCCTGGAGCAGGTTATTGGGTGGTGTCTGGCCTAAGCTCTTATAAAGTAACCCAACCCTCTGCCCTTGGGAGCCAGCAGCCAATGCCCACTGCTGGGAGGCTCCTCAGGGAGCTGCTCCCAGCTGGGATATTCTGGATTGGGATGGCTCAGGAGCTGCTCCACGAGATGCAGGAGAAATTCCCCATCTTTGTCCTGCTGGCAGCCGGGCTGTTGGAGCTGTCTGGTGAGTGCTGGGCTCTGCTCTGATCTCACAAATTGCTGCTTTTCTGCCCTTTCTGCTCCGCTCTGGGTGTTGTGGCATCAGCCTCGGGTGTGGGGCAGCTCTGGGATGAAGGAGCAGCTTCTCCCTGTTCGTGCAGCCCAGAATTTGGGTGGAATGGTTTCATTTGGGAGGGGTATGAGTGGCCCCAAAGCTGCTCAGTCCCCAAAGAAAATATCATCTCCTTAGGGGCAAATTAAAACCCCTCTTCCTGAGTAACTCCAGGCAGCGCTGAGGACGGAGCTGGGGCTGCTCAGAGTCCCCTTTTCCCAGCACTGCCACTCTGCTGCCTCTCCTTTGGGAACAGCTGTCCTGCCACATATTCCTGACAGCCTGGAATCAGTGCTGGGCTTGTGCTGCTGCTGGCCCAGCCGAGCTCCTGGGGCTGCTGTCGCTCCCAGCCTTGCCTTTGGAGCATCCCTGGGAGGGCACATGAATGAACCGTGCTGGTGGAGGCACTGCTGTGTCCTCAGGCAGGCTGTTCTCTCCAGGAAAGATAAACTTGGCAAATAGCAGAGAATTTTCCACCTAATTAAGAATTTTCTTCTTTTTGTGGAGCTGCTAAAGCTCTGCTTTGCCTTTGTCAAAAAAAAACCACAGTTTAAATGCGTAACACTCAAGCTTTTAAACTCATGCATTTCCTGGCAGGTGCCTAAGGAAAAATGCTTGAAGTTTTTTGGGGAGGAAAATCCATTTTAGTCTGTGGTTTGGAAAGTGTAATTTGGACCATCAACCTTCTGATGTGAAGACAGAAGAAGTAAAATGTGTGAAGGAAAGAATAACCTTTAAAACCAAGGCTCTGCCTTTTCTGGTGTGAAGACACAAGAAGTAAAATGTGTGGAAAGAAGAATAACCTTTAAAACCAAGACTCTGCCTTTTTCAATGGCAAAGTGGCTGCTTTGGGTTTGAGAAGTTGCTCTGTGTCAAAGCAGACCTGCCTGGACACCCTGGGGCGATCAGGAAACTCCTGGTGGCACTGGGATATTGGTGGAGGGGGGGTGGTAAAGGAGAGCCAGGGGAGGGAGCTCACTGAGGGTTATTTTGAGCTCCCAGCCTGTCCCTGGCCAGCCCGAGGGTTTCCCTGTCCCTGCACCTTCTGCAGGGGAGATCAAGGGCTCCTCTCTGGCTGGGTCACGCTTTGGGTCCTTCATGTGATGCTGAATGTGAGCAGCAGAGGATGGGGTTTGTGGGACTGGCACTGGGACTGGCACTGGCAGTGCCACAGCTCCCGTGTGGCTCTGGCTGTGGCAGTGCCTGCCCATTCCAGCTGCCCTGAGGTGCTGCTGGAGCTGTTCAGGGCTGATGCCAGCTGATCCCAGGTTTGTTCTCTGTTCCCAGGTGTCTCCAGCAGTGGGATGCTGAGCCTGAGCTCTGCTGGAGCTGCCCAGCCCAGGGCCCCGAGCAGCCCCGTGCCCGTCACCGAGGGGGACTGGGGTGAGGTCACCTCTCATCTCCAGAGCCCAGGAGCTGATCCCACCAACGAAACCACCTCTGACTCCGTGTCCCACGCCAGGGCAGCTGCAAACAGAACAGCTCTGCTGCCTGGGAGCCTGGCAGGGGCTGAGGTGCTGCTCACAGCAGCCCCAAAACCCCAGCATGGACACACAGCTCCTGGCAAGCCCTGGAGCAGCTCCATGCAGGGGTCACAGCCCCCCACAGCTCTGGCACTGCAAAGGGAACCACAAATCACTCCTGAGGCTGGACTCAGCCCTCCCAGCTCCAGCCCTGGGCTGCCCCAGCCCGTCCCCAGTGCGGGGACACACCAGGGCTCTCCCCAGGTCACAGCTCTCTCTGCCTCTCCTGTCATCAAACAGAGGGAGGTGCCAAGTCCTAAAACTTCTCCTGTGACTCCAGCGCTGGATTTTCATCCTCCAGGAAGAGAAACAGCAGCGTCTCCGTTTCCCCCCCGAGCTGGGATGTCTCTGGAAAGGGCAGGGGAGGGCTGGCTGCCCACGGGAATGCTGCCCACAGGGAAAACACCCACGGACAGGAACCCTCCTGGCCCCAGAGCAGGGGTGACACCTGCCCACCTGAGGGACACTCAGAGCTTGGATGCTGCAGCTCCAACATCTGCAGTCCCACCACAGGCAGCCCCAGGGGACCTTGGCTCAGTCTTCTCCAGAACAGAACAGGCCAGGCCCCTTCAGTTCTCCCCTCTTCTGTCTGTGCCGCAGGAAACCACAGGCAGCAAAGGCAGAAATTCAAGCTCAGCTGTCACAAAAGCTTCTGGACACCCAGCCCAGCTGCCTGCTCCTCACACCCTCCCACCAGGCGCTGTCAATTCTTCTTCGTTCTTGATGGAAGCTCCAGCTCCTGATGAATTCCTTCCATCCCCATTCCAAGCTGGCACAACTGATGGACAACGGCTCCTGACTTTGCACAGAGCTCTGAACTGCACCAAACGCCTTCCCCCAGACACCAACAGGAGCTCCCAGGAAATGGCACCTCAAGGAGATGCTGCTCCTTGGGCACTGACAGAGAAACCTGGAAAATCTCCCTCCCCTGAGAGCCCACAGCCTTCCCTTAGCTCATCCTCACCAAGCCAGTTGAGGATTTCCACACCAAAACCTCCCACAGCTTCTAAAGAGCTCAAAGAAGCAACATCAGCCCCCTCTCCAGGAATGCCCACCTTTGGGAATGGTGACCTCCAGCCCTGGGATTCTGTCCCGGAGGGGTTTCAGCCTCCTGGTGCCTCTGCTCCTGCTCGTGCTGGGATGCAGCCCATGGACCTCCCCACCCCGAGCACCTCAGCCACATCTCCTGGCTCTGGGCCCCAGCTCCAAGGAGCTTCTGCCCCTCCTGTGCCTCGGGGAGCCCTGGCTGGGATGCTGCAGGTGAGCTCAGGGAGAAGAAGCAAACCTGGTTCTCCACCACTGACCCCAGCAGCCAGCCCCATCCCCATCCCCAAACCTGCTTCTCCTCTAACCCCAGCAGCCATCTCTGTCCCCAAAACTGGTTCTCCTCTCCTGTCCCAAACAGCCAGCCCTGTCCCCAAACCTGGTTCCCCCTTGTCCCCAGCAGCCAGCTCTGTCCCCATCCCCAAAACTGGCTCTCCTCCTCTAACCCCAGCAGCCATCTCTGTCCCCAAACCTGGTTCTCCACCAGTGTCCCCAGCAGCCAGCCCAGACCCCAAACCTGGATCCCCCCTGTCCCCAGCAGCCAGCCCTGTCCCCAAACCTGGATCCCCCCTGTCCCCAGCAGCCAGCCCTGTCCCCAGCCCCTCTGGAGCACACATCCACGGGGAGCAGGCAGTTCCCCCTCCCAGCCCCACCAAGCTGGCAGCTCCTGCCCCAATCCTGCTCTCATCCCCTGCCCAGCCCAGCTCCCCCACAGCCCCCCCTGCTCCAGGGGTGCCCAGTGAGGCCCCAGCAGCCCTGGCACAGGCTCTGGGGCACCAGTTCAGGATGTCCCTCGATGCAGCTGCCCAGAACCCCAGCGCAGTCAGAGGTGACCCCCTGACCCTGCTGCCCTCGTCCCCACACTTGTCCTTTGTGCTGAAGAGCTCTGATGGCGTGATCTGCCTGCAGCCCCTGCAGGACTCCCCCCTCCCCACAGAATTCCCAAATGTCAGTGTTGGGGGGCTGCTTTCCCTCCAGCAAATCCTGGCACCATCCAATTCTTCAGCTCTGGGCCTGGCAGACCTGCAGCACCTGAGCCCTTCCAGCCTGGTGCTGGTCAGGCCTGTGTTTGTCCTGCTGTCCCCTCAGGGTGACCACAGAATGGCCCACCTGGCCACAGGTGTGGGGACAACTGGGAGCAGCCAGGATATCCCAGTGAAAACCAGTCCCTCGTGTCCCACTGGGAAGTCTCTGGGACCCCAAACTGCTCTGTCCACTGTGCCCAAGCAAGAGCCTGAGGGAGCAAAAGCGACTCCTGAGCCAGTGCCAGCTGATCGTGACCCCACAGCCCCCAGGGGCTCGTCCCCAGCTGTCACCTCAGCCCCAGGCCGTGTGCTGGAGCCCAGGATGAGCCCCACAGCACAAACCATGCCCAGGCTGCCCGAGGAGATTCAGATTCCTGCTCCCCATCCCCAGCAGCCCACGGGCACTGCTCTGCCATCCCTGCCAGCAGAGCCTGGCACCTCCCCAGTGCCACCAGAGCTGGTGCCCACTCAGAGCCCCCAGTCTTCCCCCAAAGTGACTTCCACCTCTGAAAGGCCACAATCTTCATCTGCAGCTCCTTTCCTGCCAGCACAGGGACCCCGTGGCTCCCCAGAGCCTGCCCAGCCCGGGACCAGCACAGGGCAGGGGGGCTCAGTGCCCACCCCCAGCTCTGCCCACCCGCCCTGCTCGGGCTGTTTGCCCTCCAAACCCCTGCCCAGAGCCTCCCCCAGCCCCACAGCCCTGCTGCCCACCCCACAGGGGCTCCCAGGCACCGAGCTGCTGCCATCCCCAGCTGTTCCCAGCGCATCCCCAGCCTCCTCGGTGCTCCCAGCTGGGAATGGGCACAGCGATGCCACCGTGGGCAGCACAGCCCGGCCTGGAGGGGTCCCTGTGCCTGCCACAGCAGCTCAAACCCCCAGCACTGCTGGAAAACCTCATCTCACTCAACGTTTGGAGCTGGAATTCACCCCCACCGTGCCTCAGCCCTTTCTAACCACCCAGAGACCAACAGCAGCACCAGAGCGGGCTCTGCTTTCCACGGAGATGCAAAGGAAAACAACAATTTCTGGGGAGGTTCTGGCTGTGGTGACCCATGCAGGGGTGTCTGGCAGCTCTCCTGGCCCTGCCCCAGCTCCTGCTGAGCTGTTCTCACACGCCAGCACGGCACAAAGCACGAGGCCAGCTGAAACCAGAGCAGGAGGAAGAGGAGCTGGCAAATCCCTGGGAAGCAGCGTGGCTCCATCAGCCCTGATCAGCACAGGGACACCACAAACCCGCGCAGCAGCCCTGGGGAACGAGCTGGGTTTAACTCCAGCCCAACCAACCGTGTCCACAGGCCCTGTCCCTGCCCTGGAGGGACATCCCAAAGTCACCCGGGGCACAGCAGCAGCGGGGACTCCTCTCCCTGCAGCCAAGGGTGACACTGCTGTCGCTGCTGTCGCTGCTGTCACTGCTGTCACTGCTGTCACTGCTGTCACTGCTGTCACTGCTCCTCTCCAGGACAAAGAGCTGCTCCAGCTGCCAACCCCAGCTCTGCAGCCTGACCCAGCTGTGGTGCTGAGCTCCTCAGGGGTGCTGAGCTCCTCAGGGGTGCTGAGCTCCTCAGAGATGCTGAGCTCCTCGGGAGTGCTGAGCTCCTCAGGGGTGCTGAGCTCCTCAGGGGTGCTGAGCTCCTCAGGGGTGCTGAGCTCCTCGGGGGTGCTGAGCTCCTCACGAGTGCTGAGCTCCTCAGAGATGCTGAGCTCCTCAGGGGTGCTGAGCTCCTCAGGAGTGCTGAGCTCCTCAGGAGTGCTGAACTCCTCAGGGTTGCTGAGCTCCTCAGAGGTGCTGAACTCCTCAGGGGTGCTGAGCTCCTCGGGGGTGCTGAGCTCCTCAGGGGTGCTGAGCTCCTCAGAGGTGCTGAGCTCCTCACGAGTGCTGAACTCCTCAGAGATGCTGAGCTCCTCAGAGGTGCTGAGCTCCTCAGGGGTGCTGAGCTCCTCAGAGATGCTGAGCTCCTCAGGGGTGCTGAGCTCCTCAGGGATGCTGAGCTCCTCCGGGGTGCTGAGCTCCTCAGGGGTGCTGAGCTCCTCAGAGATGCTGAGCTCCTCAGGGGTGCTGAACTCCTCAGAGATGCTGAGCTCCTCAGGAGTGCTGAGCTCCTCAGGGGTGCTGAGCTCCTCGGGGGTCCTGAGCTCCTCAGAGATGCTGAGCTCCTCAGAGGTGCTGAACTCCTCAGGGGTGCTGAACTCCTCAGAGGTGCTGAGCTCCTCAGGGGTGCTCTCTGAAGCGCTGGGGAGTGGAGAGGGGGCAGCAAGAGGAGATGTAGCTCCCAGCAGGCAGCTGCCCACTCAGGCCCCCGTGTCTGCTGCACGCCTGGCGTCACCCAGACCCCCTCTGGAGAAGGTGTCCCACCCTCTGGAGAAGGTGTCCCACCCTCTGGAGAAGGTGTCCCAGTCTTTGGAGGTGTCCCGCCCTCTGGAGAAAGTGTCCCACACTCTGGACGAAGTATCCCATCTTCTGGAGAACGTATCCCACCCTTTGGAGGTGTCCCACCCTCTGGAGAATGTATCCCACCCTCTGGAGAAGGTGTCCCAGCCTTTGGAGATGTCCCACCCTCTGGAGGAGATGTCCCACCCTCTGGAGAAGGTGTTCCACTCTCTGGATGAAGTATCCCACTCTCTGGAGGAGGTGTCCCATCCTTTGCAGAACGTATCCCACCCTCTGGAGGTGTCCCACCCTCTGGAGAACATATCCCACCATCTGGATGAGGTATCCCAGCCTTTGGAGGAGCTGTCCCACCCTCTGGAGAATGTATCCCACACTCTGGATGAGGTGTCCCATCTTCTGGAGAACTTATCCCACTCCCTGGAGGAGGTTTCCCACCCTCTGGAGAAAGTCTCTCACCCATTGGAGGTGTCCCATCCTTTGGAGAACATATCCCACCCTCTGGAGAAGGTCTCTCACCCATTGGAGGTGTCCCATCCTTTGGAGAACATATCCCACCACCTGGGGGAGGTATTCCACTCTCTGGAGAAGATATCCCATCCTTTGGAGAAGGTATCCCACCCTCTGGAGGTGTCCCACCCTCTGGATGAAGTATCCCACCCTCTGGAGAATATATCCCACCCTCTGGAGGTGTCCCATTCTTTGGAGGAGGTGTCCCATCCTTTGGAGAACATATCCCACCATCTGGAGAACATATCCCACCCTCTGGAGAAGGCGACCCACCCTCTGGAGGTGTCCCACCCTCTGGATGAAGTATCCCACCCTCTGGAGAATATATCCCACCCTCTGGAGGATGTGTCCCATCCTTTGGAGAATGTATCCCACCCTCTGGAGGAGGATGTCATGGAACTGGCTACTGGTCACTCTGGTCACTCTGGTCACTCTGGTCACTCTGGTCACTCCAGCCCTGGCGCTGCTGCCGAGCCCCCCACACCCGCAGCAGTTTCTGTCCCCGCTAATTGGCTCGTTAATGAGGACACTCATCAGGGCACTCACCAGGGCACTCCTCAGCCCGCTGGCGGTGCCTCTGAGCCGCTCCCAGCCGGGGACCCCAGCCCGGTCCCCCCGGTCCCCGAGAGCCCCCGGAGCTCCCCCGGGAGCCGGGCGGCTCTGACACCGTCCGGGGATCCCCGGCTGGAGCCTGCGGGCACCGACTCAGCCCCGGGGCTGCTGCCGAGCACGGAGGAGGCGGAGGAGGAGGGCAGGACAGGAGAGGTGACAGACGGAGCAGCTGACGGCTTGGGGACAGCGGTGACGCTGGAGCCCGGAGCGCCGGGGAGCGACTCTCACCAGCGGAGGGGGCTGCACTCGGATGTCACCGTGCTGGACGGGCAAGTACCCCTGGGTGCCTGCTTTGGGTGCTGCTGCTGCAGCCTGCCTGCGTTTCATTTCATTCCCTTTTTTTCCCCTTTTTCTCCAGCTTTGCCATCGTGAGCGACTCGTGCGGCTCCGGGAACCACTCGGTGCGGCTGAGCCTGAGCCCTGCAGGGGACACGGCCCCCGGGGTCCCCGGCTCAGAGCGGTCCCACGACACCTTCCTGGCTCTGGTGGCCCTGCAGAGCAACAGCAGCCGGGCCCTGCTGCAGATCCATTCGTGCTGCGTGACCCCCTCTGCCAGCCCCGGGGCTGCGGGTGCCCAGTGCTGCCTCTTCCACAGGTGGGACTGGGAAAAACCTCCCTTCGTTTAGGATTTATGGAAAGAAATCATCCTGCTCCCCCCAGGGGCTGTCACAGCACCCCCTCCCTGCTGGGGAGGCACATCCCAGGAGCAGAGCAGCGCAGGGGTGCCAGCCAGGCTTCTCCACACCCCCATCTCAGCATCCCCCGTCTGCTGCAGGCCAGGGGAGCAGGAGGATTCATTAACCGGGCTTTGTAAACCCACTGGGGTGTGAAATGTGTGCTCCAGGCAGGTCAGGGGTTGATTGGCACTCTGCAGCAAAAGCAATCTCCCAGAAACAGCTCTGCTGCTCTCCTGAGCAGGGCAGCTCCAGCTGGGAATATCCGGGGGATTTTCCTGGGTCTGGGATGTGGATGCAGGGGTGTGGGGAGGAGTTTGTGCGGAGCTGGGATTTGGAGCTGTTTGTTTGCTCCTGCCAGGCTGCCCTTGGAGTGCAGACACATCCAGCTGCTGCAGGGGGGCAGCTCCAGAGCCTCCAGCTTCTCCATCCAGCTGTTCCAGATGCTGAACCACTCGGTGGCCTACCTGCACTGCGAGCTGAGGGTGTGCCTGCCGGGCCAGCCGGGCTGTGAGCAGGTACTGAGGGTGGAGCTGTTCCCACAGCACTCGGGAGGGGCTTGGTGCTTCCAGAGCCCCCACACCAAGGTCACCCCATGGCCAATCCCTGGTTAAAGTCTGGCAGAGGAGTTCATGGTGTGGAAGGAAGGGTGGCAATAGCTGGGAATCCCTAAGAAAAGGAAATTAGGGAATAAAGATTTACGTTTGTGCTGGTCCAAGGATCAACAATTCACCTTTTGGAATGACAGCAGAGGTGGAAAAGAGTGACCCTGAGGAGACCTGTGGCCCTGGGGCAGGAGGTTCTGGTCAGGACACTTCCAGGTGTTTTCCATGTCTTTCCCAGGATTGCTTGGAAAGTGTGGAGCCCCTTGGCCAGCCCAGTGACAGGACCAGCTATGGGAACCTGCACAACCTGGTCTCCCTCGGGCCCGTTTGGAGGATGAACGACAGGTTTCTGTACAAACCCATGGAAGGTGGGGCTCTCCTGGTTTTGTTTCTCAGTCTCTTGCAGAGGTTTTTGCTCAGCTGTTCCTGCTGCAGGCAAAACAGCACATTTTTAACAACCTTCGTGGTTAGATTACATCCCCACAGCTCCTCACCTTTGCTTTGGCCTCTCTAAATCCCAGACATGGGGGTTAATCAGTGTCACACCCAACAGAGCTTCAGCCAGCAGACACAGCCAGAGGAGCCCTGTGAAGGAGCTGAAGCTTTAGGAGGAGGAAAGGGGAGAAAAATGAGGCAGAATGTTCTCTATGTGTAAAAATTGCAGCATTTTGGAGCAGAATGAGGTTGGCCATAGGTCAGGGATGTTCACAGGTGAAGTACAGAAGGTTAATGCTAATTAGATGTTTCTAGTTATTAGATAAGAGTGACACTGAGCTGGTACAACACGAGCGGCCTCTCAAAACCCACTGGCACCATCCCTGACTCCTTTCTTTGTGCAGAGGACATTCCTCACTGCTGGATTCCCTCTCTCCGTGCCCAGGTGCTGCTCCTGCCATGCTGCTGCCCGTCCTGCTGGGATCCCTCACTGGCTTGGCAGTGCTGGGCAGTGCCTTCATGGGGCTGTGGCTGCACCACCGGCACAGAGCCAAGCCCAGCCCGTCCCCCCCGTTTGGAGAATTCCAGGGGCTGTGACCCCGAGCAGCTGAACTGCTCCTGCAGCTCCCCCAGCCTCCGGAGAAGCAGCTGAACCTGCTTTGCTTCTGTAGAGCTTCTGCCGAGCCAGGGAGCAGGAGATGCCACCTCTGCTCCGAGCCTGCCTCTCCTTCCTTCCTTTCCTTCTGCATCAGCGACTCCACACACTGCAGGGTAGAGAAGGAATCGTTGTAGAGCTCCAGCTGCCAGGGAGGGCAGAGCTGAACGCCCAGCACAGGCTGGGCACAGAAATGGGGAAGCAGAGAGGAGATCAGGGTCAGAAGAACCAGGTGAAATAAAGCACTGTGCACTAAGGCTGCCACCAGGGAGAAGCGGTGGGAAAATGATGGAATTGGGCATGTGGACAGCACCCAAGAGCTCCAGAGATGTGTCCCCTCGGCTTCACAGCTTTTCTCATCTCTGAGCCAAGCCCCTTCCTCCTTCCCCTTCAGTCCTGTTCCTGTTTTCTCCAACAAATCCCCACTGATGGTCTGAGAACTCCAGTGCCAGATGGAATCTGCTGGAATGCACTGGGGAAAGGCATCCACAGGATGGGGGACACCAACTGGGCTCTCCTGGGGGCACACTGGGGTTCAGGGGCTGTGGAGAGCTCCCTCCAGGCTCCAGCCCCACATCCCAGAGGATCTGGGGCAGCTCCACCCTGTCCAGGACCTCGTGCAGCAGCTGCTGGTGGAGAAGAACAGAGCGACCTCGTGGGGCGTGGAAGGAGCTGCAACCGTGAGAGTGGGCAAGGAATGACCAGCAAGGAATGACCAGCAAGGAATGACCAGCGAGGAATGACCAGCGAGGAATGACCAGCAAGGAATGACCAGCGAGGAATGACCAGCGAGGAATGACCAGCGAGGAATGACCAGCAGGACTCCTCCTGCCATCATTCTGGAACATTCCTGGCCCAGAAATGCACGTGGAAGGTGTGGGGAGGGAGAGAAGATGCCACTCTGCAGCCAAGGACTGACTGTTCCATCCCCCAGAGCCTCCCCTCCTCCTGAACTCTCTGTAATAAACCTGAGCATCGCAGTGTTTGTCTGGTCTGTGCCTGCACCTGAGGGAATGGGAGCCCTCTGGCCTTGTCCTCAGCTCCAGGGTTGTGCTGGCAGGTGGGAGTGGAGGGGAGCAGGGCATCCCTCCTGGTGGGCAGCTCCCAGGGAGTGCCAGGGAGTTGGCAACAATCAGCTTTAACGGGGTTTTTCCCTCCCTAAAAGGCTGCAGAGCCTGGCTGGCTTTTTTCCCATTTCCTTCTTTCCTCAAAAGAAGGGAATCCAGTGCCAGAGCACCTGGTGTCAGCGTGACAGAATAAACTCACGCTTCCACCTGGGTCTGGCTTCCTCCAGGCATTTCTGCAAGATTCTGCTCCAGAACTAAAAATCCCAGGTCAAGCCTTGCTGGCAGTGAGACAATCACCCTGCAGCACTGCTAATTATTGTTTGTATTGCAGCAGCACTGAGGAAATCAGCACCACCTCGGATTTGACACTGAGCTACCCCCAGAGACAGCTGAGGCATTAAAGACCCAAATGCACAAAAGCCAGACGAGTGTTTTTAAACCCTTTTTCGGCTGAAGGGGTGTGTGCTGCTCCTGGTGCTCACAGGGTGAGGGTTAAACTGCTCTCACCAGTCTTTGTTCCTCCAAACACCCCTTTCCAGGGTTCTGACAGCAGATTTGATTTTATTTTTATTTTATTTTATTTTATTTTATTTTATTTTATTTTATTTTATTTTATCTTATTTTATTTTATTTTATTTTATTTTATTTTATTTTATTTTATTTTATTTTATCCCTGAGGAAACTGCTCAGGTTTACCTCATTTCTGGAATTTCTGCTGAGGTTTTTTCCTCAGGCTCGTGCACTCGTGTGCTAGGCCTGGTTGTTTGGGGTTTTTTTCTGTTCTTTATCTTTCTGGAGTGTTTCCCACCTCTCCATCCAGCGACTTTTGGGGCTTTTTTAAATTCATTTTTTCATCTTTCTGGAGTGTTTCCCACCTCTCCACCCAGCTACTTCTGGGGCTTTTTTAAACTCATTTTTTCATCTTTCTGGAGTGTTTTCTACCTCTCCATCCAGCTACTTCTGGGTTGTTTTTTTCCTCAGTTCTTTCTGGAGTGTTTCCCCCCTCTCTCATTACAATTCTGCCTCGTGGATTTCTCTGTTCCCCTCAAGCATCACTCAGCCCCTCTTCCCCACCTCCCTTTCCCCCGATGCCTCCGCTGAGGAGCCCCATCCTCAGCACGGAGAAATCCCTCAAAGATTTTTCCTTGCACCATTTCCCACCTGGAATTCCCTGAAGATTTGCTGGGTACGAGACAGCAGAGCTGCATTCCCAGGCTGGAACGGAGCCACGCAGCTCCTGTGCGAAGAGAAGGCAGTGACTGAGGATCCACCTCTTGGCCTGGGCTGAATCCCCACCTCCCCGGGCAGGGCAGGGCAGGGCAGGAGGAGCTCCCTGTGCATCCCTGAACAGCCAGGGCAGCAAGAGCTCCCTGTGCCTCCCAGCATATCCAGGGCAGGAGGAGCTCCTTGTGCCTTCCTGTGCCTCCCTGAACAGCCAGGGCAGGGCAGGGGGAGCTCCCTGTGCCTCCCTGAACAGCCAGGGCAGGGCAGGGGGAGCTCCCTGTGCATCCCTGAACAGCCAGGGCAGGAGGAGCTCCCTGTGCCTCCCTGTGCATCCCAGCACAGCCAGGGCAGGGCAGGAGGAGCTCCCTGTGCATCCCTGCGTATCCAGGGCAGGAGGAGCTCCCTGTGCCTTCCTGTGCCTCCCAGCACAGCCAGGGCAGGAGGAGCTCCCTGTGCATCCCAGCACAGCCAGGGCAGGGCAGGAGGAGCTCCCTGTGTCTCCCAGCACAGCCAGGGCAGGAGGAGCTCCCTGTGCATCCCAGCACAGCCAGGGCAGGAGGAGCTCCCTGTGCCTCGGCCAGAGCAGGGCAGGAGGAGCTCCCTGTGCATCCCTGAACAGCCAGGGCAGGAGGAGCTCCCTGTGCCTCCCTGTGCATCCCAGCACAGCCAGGGCAGGGCAGGAGGAGCTCCCTGTGCATCCCTGCGTATCCAGGGCAGGAGGAGCTCCCTGTGCCTTCCTGTGCCTCCCAGCACAGCCAGGGCAGGAGGAGCTCCCTGTGCATCCCAGCACAGCCAGGGCAGGGCAGGAGGAGCTCCCTGTGCATCCCAGCACAGCCAGGGCAGGAGGAGCTCCCTGTGCCTCCCTGCATATCCAGGGCAGGAGGAGCTCCCTGTGCCTCCCTGAACAGCCAGGGCAGGAGGAGCTCCCTGTGCCTCCCTGAACAGCCAGGGCAGGGCAGGGCAGGGCAGGAGGAGCTCCCTGTGCCTCCCTGTGCCTCCCTGTGCCTCCCGGCACATCCAGGACAGGAGGAGGCTGCCAGCTGTGCCATGGGTGCGGAGCGGGGCCGGCAGCTGGGCAGCCTCACCGTGTTCAGCAAGGAGGATTTCGAGGATGACTGGGTGCGAGTGGCCAGCGGGGGCTTCGGCCACGTGTACCAGGTGAAGCACAGGAGGTGGAGGACGGTGTATGCCGTGAAGTGCTCCCCGTACCTGCTGCAGGACTCCAGCGCGGACAGGTAACCCCTGCTCTGCTCTGCTCTGCTCTGCCAGCCCAGCTGCGTGGATTTGGGGATGAAATTCTGGGAGAAAGAGCTTCTGCTCCTCGGGAAGTCGAGGGTTTGGAACCCAAAGGGAGTGGGGAAAGGGTCCGGGGCTCTGCCTTTCCCTGTCTCGTGTGTGGATGTGCAAAGGGACAAAAGGAGCGCGGGGAGTAGAACACCTGGGGCACCTTAAAACGGATAAAAGCAGCCTGGTGATATTTGCAGCTTTCAGTGGACACTGGGGCTGATGTGTATCAATTAATCACCAAAATCTCCAGGTTTAAAGATATGGGGCAGAGGATTTACAGCTGGTTTTGCTGCCCTGCTCCCGTAGCCTCCAGACATCTCTTTCCTCTCCGTGGTGCACCTGCAGCTCCTCTCTGCTTCTTGCTCTGTCTCTCACCTGCAGAGACTCCTCTGGTGCCCACCTCGGCTCTGGGGATGGAGCAGGGCCGGGTGATCACAGCCACTGCTGATAACACATCCAATACAGGCAGAGCTGATGGAAAAACTACCGACTTGATGGAGTTATTTAATTTAAAATTTCGTTCCATTCAATTCAGAAGGATCCTGCCTGGATAAAAATCTCATACTCGTGTGATTTCTTGTTACTGACCAACAACTGAGTTCAAGCTGAGCAGTGACTGTCCTCAGTTTGTTCTGCAGATATTACATTTGCATTTTGTTCTTGTTTGAGGGGGGAAGGAGTCAAATTAATCAGTTTTGCTTCTGTGTCTTACCAGTAGCAGTAAAATACCTGAGATTCCTCAACCCACGGGTGGGTCTCACTGCGAGGAGCCTGCTGGACGAAGTCTGACCAAAGATTTTGCTTGGCTGAACCATTTTAGATCACTTTAGATCGTTTTAGAACCAATTTAGATCAACCTGGCCTAATTGCCGGCAGCTCAGCCCCGTTCCCAGGGTGTGTTTTTCCAGCCTCTCCTGGCACTTTGCTGCCTGGCTGCTCCCGGAGCGCCCGGGGCACCCCAAACCCGTCCAGCAGGTCGGGAGAGGTGAAGTTTTGGAGGAGCAGGTCTGGCAGAGCTGGCAGCAGC
>JAVTVJ010003342.1:0-88534 GCA_034509425.1 Eopsaltria australis
TAATGAGGGTAACCAAGTTACATAGAGTGGCAGTGGCTTTCTCATTTTTTCTTTTAGACTCAATATTCCTCACTGGGAACAAAAAGTGTTCAAAGTCCTTTGCTGTTTACTGGAGATATAATGAGCTTTTAGGCAGCAGTAGTCACAAGAAACGGCTCCAGCAGGGATGGATTCATGCTGGATTGGCTGTCTAGAGAATATTAGTATTCTCTGAAAAAGCTGAAATATTTTAATCTCATTTTCATCCTGGTCTGTGCATTTGGTTTTGGTTCTTTTTAGGACAAACCACCCTTCATATATTTCCCAAGTCTTCCCTCTATACTGTCTCCTATATACAACCACATGCAGACTTTTCAGACCCTTGCCAACAGCTAATTCATCTTGCAGATGAATTATTAAATACTGTTCCTGTAATTTCTTCTACCCAAGCTGCACACATCTAAAGATGACAGAAATACACTCATTGTAGTCCAGTTCACTTTAGAGAATATTGGGCATCCCCCCCACCCCCGACACCCTTTTTCTATGCTTCTTTAGCTTCTCTGATCAAACTATTAGAAAAGGCTGTTCACAGCTAAAAGAACACCAGAGTGAGCCAGCACAGAAATGTGTTAAAGGCTGATGGAACTGCAGAAACACTGCAAGCCTAGTGACACTCAGAGAAATGGATCTACCTTGGTCAGTTTAGTGGCACATGCTCTGGTGATCCAACTTCCTTCCCGTCTTGTTCCAACGTTCTGACTCTTGCAGACCACAGAAAGGGACAAACATTTTCTAAGAAAGGGACAAACATTTTAATTTAGATATGAACTCTAGTGGCTGTTCAAAACATCTGTTAAAATACATTGGCTCTCAGTTACTTGCTCTGTCTTGCAACACAGAAGAATGACCTGGAACACTGTACTTTTTGCTAGGAAAAGATGCTGATGCTAAAAAAAGAGAATGAGGTGAAGAGGCAAAAAAGATTTTCAAACTGAGAGTCAGGAAGAATTATCCCCCAGGGATTGCTGGAAAACTTTTACTTTCCCTTGCAGAAAAGTCATTTTGTATTGCCACTGGGTCCTTTTCACTAACAAATTCTGCATCTGTGTGAGAAGCACACAGTGTTAGTAATTTCTCTGCCCTCTGTCACTGCAAATTTTACGTGGGCACTTCTGGAACTAAAGGTCAGATGCCAGCATTAGAGAAATGGCCTGTCTAGCTGGAAAGTCTGAGTACCACTCATACAAGGTTTTAGCTACACGAAGACTTTCAAGAAAATTGTATCAAATTATGATTATTTTCAAACTGCTTCAAATCTCTAAGGGGCAGCACTATTTGAAATTTAAAGAGTTTTAATTCCATTTAGCTGAATGCTGTTCTGTTAACCTTTTTTCATTCCACCTAATAGTGGATGTAACATGGAGACTCAAGTACTTCACCCTAAGTTCATATTTTTAATTCATTCAGGTAAATTTTTTGTTTGAAAGTCATAAGGTTAGACTTAAGCAAGATATAAAACTCTGTGACTAGTCCATGATCTAGCAGGAAAACCTGCCATAATGACAAGAGCTACATTGGCTAGTGAAAGGAATAAGGAATTTGTCTTTACAAACTGTAGGTCTTGCCAAGAGATAACTAACACTGAGAGATAAAAGAAACAATGGGGAGGATTCCACTGTTTGATGAATGGAGAGAGATTTGCATTTACAAACAAACCAAAGGTCTGCTGATAAATCAAACTGAATATTGGAAGATGAAAAGAACCATAAAATTCCATAAGGAATTCCACTGAGTGACACAAGGGAATTATACATTAGAGGGGGGTCTTAGGCGTTCTGGGAAGTCTGTACCTCTCCAATATCTCAGCCAATGGGGAAAGAGAGAGGGACATGCGGTCAGGAAATCAGGATAAAAGGGAGGCTGCGTCCTCCAAAAATTTGAGAGACCCCGGGGAAATGCGCCATAGCCTCTTCCTTTATTCCAATGAAGTTACAGGACTCCTCTGTCTCCTTTTTGGACATAAACCTCTGGTGTTTGTGGATTATTTTCCTCACACTAATATAGAGGTGCAACAGCTGATTAGAGTTTCTAGCACTGATTTTGCGAATTCTGTAATTTTCACTGCTGAGTAATTAATATTTTCTAACACAGCTTGTTTCCTTTATCTGGCCTCTAAATGCACCAGTAAAGAGCTTACCAGGATTCTGAACAGCCTGTCTTTAAAATTCAAATGCACCTATTGCAATTAAGTAAGTATGGATAGTGGTCATAAGCTCTTTTTCAGGAAACTTTCATAGCACTATTTCCAGGACCATTTGCACACAGGAATCCTCTGTGCACAGACAGCAAATTAAGGTGGTGTGGTGCCAGGACAAAAAAAAGAAGAAAAAAGAAAAACAAAAAGAAAAAGGAGAAAAAAAGAAAAAAGAAAAAAGAGAGAGAGAGAGGGAAAAAAGAGTAGAGCCTGTGCTCCATTTCCTGGGCTTTTTATTTCTCCTGATCACTATGGCAGCTGGGCAGTGAGGCAGCAAGGCAATCGCTAATAATCTCTGCTGAGACTTCCCAGCCTGGATTTCTCACTGACTGGAATCTTTCATTCCTTGATTTTTAAACTGCCTGCCAGAATGTTCTGGGTGCCAGTGGACTGAGAGAGTTCCTTCAATTCACACCTCTATTTTCAATTTAGCATCAAGTGTTTCTCTACAGAAGGAAGACAACTAGGGAAGGAATGTGACAAAAACAAAGTAGGTGAGAATTTTCATGCAGAATATATAAGCAACTGAAACGTTCCTATCCAAGTCCGTTCTGGTCAGATGACAATGGAATTTCTTTCTTACATCTGGGCAAAATATGATCTGTGTCTCTCTTCCCAGATGTGTGTTGTAAGTACCCTAGTATGCAACCTAGGGAAGAATAACTATCCTGTTTTTGGTTTTTTTAAATTTTATTGTTATTATTATTATTAATAATAATAATAATAATAATAGAAAATAAGTAATGTAATTTCTCAGTTCAAGTGCATTGGCTACAGCTTTATGTGTGTTCATTTTCTTTAGTCAAATTGTCTGTCAAGAGAATGATAACATCCTAAATAACATAAACCGCAATTGTTGGCTAGATGAAGGATGCTGTGGGGTGATACATTTCTGCGTGATCTGATGTACACTGCACTGGGTGGACAGCACTAGGTAAAGTACCTGATCTTATCAAATACAGTTCCACTGTTGTCCCTAATTAATGTGCACCTAGAACAGCACCCTGCAGCATCACCTTTCATTCCATTTCATGCCTACAGCAACAACACAAGCTACTTCACGACATTTGAGAGGAAAACCAAAAATTATCCTGTTTTTACTGCACATCCTTAGCCACAATGAGGTAAGCATAAAGTCATGCCAAGAGAAGGGGACACCAGCACAAACCTAAAGGACAAAATTTTGAGCAAAGACTGAAGCTTAGTGCTTCAAAATTAATCTTTTTACTACCTTCCATGCTTTGGTAACATGAAAGTGCCTCTTGCACAAATCAGCCATTAAGAAAGGAATGTCTTTTAAGACACTGGTGTTTCTATTTTTGCTTCAAAGCACCAATGATCAAAATAGCAGAGCAAGATAGAATCACCTTGTCTGTAGCCAGTATCTTAGGAAATTAAGGGGGTTAAGAAGCTCAATACAAGCCCTTCATCCTATTTATTTATCTATTGTAATTGTTTTTAGGAAGAGAGCTACATTTACTTTTAAGTCAATGACCTGTAACCACATATGACAGATCTGGTACTTTTATTTGGAAGTGTGCTCCACTAACATGCATTTCCTATTTTTTCCTTTATTTTTTTCTTTCAGAAAATTTTCCTTCCTTTACTTCACCTCTGTGATCTGATCTAGTAGGCACTGAACAGATGTGCCAGCTGCCACAGGACATACTGAGGACTATGTTTCATATCTGCTCTTCTGTGGTGCCTGGCACTTGGTTATCACAAAGTAACTGCTGTGGTTCCAGTTAACAACCTTGGAAATGAAAGGCTGATTTGTGTGCTGACACAAAATACACCTTTAACACAGAAACAGTAATGGATAGGGCTTTGCTCCATTGAATTTGGAGTCTAGTTATCTCTTTAGGGCAGCTATTCTGCTGTGGGTGTTTTGAGTACTATTTTGCTTTGCCCAGTCACTGGTTGCCTGAAGATGTCATTTTTCCACCTTATTATCTTAGGCTGGCTGCTTCTTGTGTCCTTGGGTCCATTTGACAAACCTCTTTCCTCGAGTGTGAGACCTGCAATCCCTTTCTTCATCTGCCACTGACAGCACCTGGAGCTGATGGGCCAAAGCTCTTCTGTTCCCACATTCGGGATGAATCTGTGCTCTGCTATTTTCTCAGCAGACTCCAGGCACAAAAATCTCACAAAAGAGAGGATTTCCCTCTCCCCTCCAGGGCAGAGCCTTCTGCTCACCACAACCTCAGGCTCACCAACAAGTGGGAGTGAGATCAGCTCTCACACCATCTCCCACATGGCCTCTCCTCTTGGAAGCAGCACAGTTCTGCTGGATCAAGGATCACTGTAGGTACTGTCCTGGGTGTGCCAAAACTCCAAATTTACCTGTGTATCTGCAGACACATCTGGGTAATATGTGAATAGTTCACAAAGCTGTGCCTCCATCCACCTCCCACCTTATGAAAGAGGATGCATTTCACACCAGTGTGTTGGGCTTTCATAGCAAATTTGGTGAATGTACTACTCCTACAGCTTGCAGGAGAGACAGTATTGAGGTTTTGTAGGTCCTTTTGATCTGGATAGAGTTTGGAACAGGTAATGGATGATGCTCAGCACAATCCTGGTCACACGGCTGTGGAAGTCTTGTTTACAGAAGGGGAATCAGTCCATACAAGTCTCCTTTTGTAGCCACAGCCCAAGCACACAAACACTGCAAGCTCAAAATTGTCTCCTCTAGGCTGTTTCTTACACAACTTTGCTCAGTTCATCTCTAGGTCTTTGGTGGTTTTCTTCACACCAGGCTCCCCTCTGCTTGTGCTAAAAACAAGTGCACATCCTTTCCAAGAAACACTCTGCTTCACTCAAAGTCTTAACCAACTTTAATGTTATAACGTGCTCAACTGTTGTAGCAATTGCAAGTGAAGGACTGGTTGAACCTGCCAGGTTCAGGAAAAAACAGCTCTACTTGTCACACTCCTGGTAGACAGCAATTGCAAATTGCTGCAGGACTTTCTCTGCAGTTTCCCTTCACTGGCACTGGATTGCTTGGCTCTCCCATTTTCTTAAAAAAAGTATGTCAAATATTCTTCACAAATCTCAAGTATTAATACTTGAGAATATTATTAATCTCTCTCTCCTTGTCACCAAAAATCGGCAGGAAAATAAAACACTAACACTATATTTGAAGTGATAGAGAATCAGGCATTACTTTATTTTCTGGCCAAGATGTGCCAAGGAAAATATTCCAAACACACATTTATTGCAGGATTTTCCCCAAAACTTTATACAGTCAGAACCCATCTAAATGTATTGTTTCAACATTCATTGGTCCAGAGCTGAGCAACCTCCAGTATTTGGTTTCTTATTGGGTAAGGAATTCTCTCACCTCTGATGTTAATTACATCATCAATCCTTATCAGTCTTTCCCAGAGATGTCTCCAGCTCTGCCCCTGTCGGAGTCTGGGGTAGATGGCCACTGATGTTCCACTGATGTTTTGTCGATGGTCTTTACCTTTGGGTACCTTTGGGCTACTCCCGGTCTGGTCTGTTGTTATGTTAAGTCCATCTCCTAAAAAAGCTAGAGAAAAATTATTTTCCCCAAGCCAGAGTTAAGTCAAGCATGATTTAGAGACACAAAATAAAATTTAGAAGTTATATTGTTTCCAACATCCTTACCACTCAGATTTTTGCTTGTATTTTTTCCCTCATCTGCTGTGTTGTCTCTGCACAACAATTCAGAAGGAGGTGACAGTTAAATCTACAGACAACACTGAGGAAAGCAGAACACTACTGGAGGAAAACAAGGGCCTCAATCTTGAGTTTGCAGGCTATGTGGAAAACTACAGAGATACCCTGCAGCAGTAATTTCTTTTTTAGCCTCACAATCCAGCTGGCAGCTAGAACTTTCCCTTTTAACTCCCAGTTTAGGGCATCTCCAAACACTTTGGTCTGTGGTATGTGCTGCACAAAAGGGCAGCTTCCAAGTCGGTTTAAATGTTTGTCTAAAGTGTGGTGATTAAGACAGATATGGAACTGAATGTACAAGCTTAGGAGTGCTTTGCAGGAAATGGAGGAAATGCCAAGGTGTTCGAGATAAAAGACACTGGCATGAAATTAAATAGTAGGTTGTGGCTCTCCCCATTTCAGTTACAGCTTTGCAGAGAGGACATAAATATATTCTTCATGGGTTCTACACCTGAGAGAAAAATATGCAGAGGAGAGAAAAAACAAGTATAAAGAAAGGGCAAGAAAAACAAAAGAGCTGAAAGGTGTGCTGACTGGAAGTCTTCATGTGGAGTCCATTTGATGAAACATAAAAGTACCTTTTGGTTTCACTAAGAATTAATCATTTATCAACCACTTCTCACTCAGGTAAGTCCTCCCTAGCTGTAAGGAAATGATGCAGGTGGAAAACACATTAGAAAATGTTTTGTCATTTGTTGTGGGTTTTTTTTAACTAGGGGAGGTCTGAATATAACCTTTTAAGAAATCCCCGAGGTATTCAGCTTTCCAGTCCTGTTACATAAGGTTTATTTTATGATACAGTATTGTGTAAAACCAGATTTCAACCAAGCTGGTCAACTTCACTGTCCCAGCTGCTCTCACACTTGCTCACAAAGCTGCAACAGCTCACTGGCTCACCAAACTCGCTCTGGCAGCTGCAGGGGAAAAAATCACAGTGAAAACTATATTTTCCCTTTAGCAACTCAGATGCTTATTCAGCTTGAAGACTTGTAGTATATTATTCAGCTAGTCTATGACTCTTGGGCATAGCCACTTATATTGTGATTTGCAGCACGGGGAGTGTACTTATTTTTTGCATCTTCAGTGGTGACAGCTACAGTGGAGCTGTGTGAAAGCAACCCTGCACTTGCACAAAAACTTGGTGTTGCTTAGGAAGTACAAACCTATTTCAAACTTAAAACATCAAATCACAGAAAGGTTTGGGTTGAAAGTGAACTTAAAGTTCATCTTGTTCCAAATCCCTTCTATGGGCAGGGACACCTCCCACTAGACAAGGTTGCTCAAAGCTCCATTCAAAGTTGCCTTGGACAGTTCCAGGGATGGGACATCTTCAGCTTCTCTTGGCAATGCAAATAAAGCAGGGACCTTGTCGACCTGATGCTATTTCTGCAAAGATGAGAATAATAAACCTAAACCACTAAAATTTCACTTCAGACTCCCATTATCTATTAGTTCAATCTTACCTGGAGCTAACCTGTGTGGTACATGCACATTTATGTATTTCCTACATATAGGTTTCCACAGAATCACAGAATCATTTAGGTTGGAAAAGACCCTTGAGATCATGGAGTTCAACCTATGACCCAACACCACTTTGTCTACCACACCATCGCACTGAGTGCCACATCCAGTCTTTTCTTAAACACCTCCAGGAAAAGTGATTCCACAACCTCCCTGGTCAGCCTCTTCCAATGTCTTATCACCATTTCTGTGAAGAATTTCTTCCTCATCTCCAACCCAAACCTCTCCTGGTACAACTTGAGTCTGTTTCCCCTTGTCCTGTCCCTTGCTCCCTGGAAGCAGAGCCCCACCCCTCCCTGGCCGCACCCTCCTGTCAGGGAGTTGTGGAAAAAGAGAAGGTCCCCCCTAAGCCTCCTTTTTTCCACGCTGGGCCCCTTTGCCAGCTCCCTCAGCCGCTCCTCATTGGACTTGTGCTTCAGCCCTTTCTCCAGCTCCACTCCCTCCTCTGGACACGCTCCAGCCCCTCTGTGTCCTTCCTTAATTGAGGGGCCCAGACTGGACACAGCACTCGAGGCGTGGCCTCTCCAGTACCGAATGCAGGGGGACAATCACCACCCCGGCCCTGCTGCCACACCATGGCTTGCACAGAACGTTCTGCCCACATTCGGCACTACGGACGCCCTTCCCGCCCCTCCGGCCGGGACACGGCTCCCAGCCCGGGCCGCTCCCCCGCTGCCGCGTCTGGGCGGGGGCGGCTCCGCCCGCGCCGCCATCTTTGGTGCGGGTGAGGGCAAAGTGGCGCCTCCATGACGGGTGAGGGCGAAATGGCGGCAGGACGGGGCGGCGGGGGACGGCCATTGCCGGCGGGACGGGGCGGGGAGGTGGTGGTGGCGGGTCTATGGGGCGAGCGGAGCCGGGGAGAGCGGGGAGATGGCCGTGCGGCGGAAGGGGGGTCGCTGGGGGCTGGAGGCACTGCACGCCCACAGAGGGAGGGACGGGCCCGCGGCGAGTCCTGCTGGCACTGTGGGAAGATGCCGGGGGCAGGGGCAGGAACCCCACGGGATGTGGGAGAGCGGAGGAGGTGTGGGAGCGGCTGGTGTGTGTGGGAATCACGGAATCGTTCAGGTTGAGATAATCCAATGCAACCCCCCTGCCAAGGCAGAGTCACCTGGAGCGGGTGACGGAGGAACACATCCAGCTGGGTTTGGGATGTCTCCAGAGGGGGAAGCTTCACGCTCTCTCTGATGTCAGGAAAATCCATAAACTCCAGGAGTTTATGTCCGAAAAGGAGACAGAGGAGTTCTTCAACGTACTTCGAATAAAGGGACAGAGTACACAGGGCACACATCCACGGAGTTTTCTCTCTCGGGGTTTCAGAGGGCGCAGCCTCCTTTTATCCTGAACTCCCGGCCACATATTGCCCTCTTCCTTTCCCCTTTGGCTGAGGCACTAGGAAGGTACAGCCTTCCTGAACCGCCTACCCCATATCCCCCCTTGAGCCTACTGTTTTACCCCAGAGTTCCGAAGTTCAGGCTTGTGCAGATGCTTGTCTATCTCAGGAGCCAAACTGTCCAGGCTCTGTAACAAACCTGCTGCCCAAAGTTAGTAGACATTAAGATACATTTCAAAGACTTTTAACACCCATACCTTCACCCATCAAATTGTTTGTAAAGACATCAGTGACATCAGCACACATTTTTCCTCTCGATACCTCTTCTTATGTCTCAATTTGTCTTTATAAACCCTAATTTTCACCTGGAACATTTGAAACACCCCCTCCCAACTTTTCCACGGCTGGTCCCTGCACCAAGTGTGGCAAGTAAATCCAGAGAATAAAGTAGACAACGACAGTTCATATTAGCCCATTAATCACTAGAGGTGCTTGTCCATGGCTACTGATAGCCAAGGTCTCCCATCCTTTCCTTCCAGCCAAGAAGTCCAAATGTCTGGGGCTTTTGAGACCTTGACCCAAGTGTGATGGGTCCACCTGTGTTCGGCTGTCCTGGCTGCTGTCTCTGCGGTCCCAACTGGATGTTGTGAACAGCAAAGTCCAGAGGCAGGGTCTGTGCTATCTGGGCTTCCTGTGAAAGAGATTTCATGAGACATGGAATCTTGGGCACAAACTGGTTTAAATACAAATCTTCACCTCCCTGCCACGTTGAAAATTAACAAGGTAGGAATCCCAAACATTTCAAAGGAGAATAATTGAATATTCCCTCAGGTTTGGCTCTTATTCTTGTCAAAGGTAATGGCAAAAGCTGTACCCATGGCATCTTAGTTTCTGTCACCAGCTTCAAAGGATGTTTCTTTATTCCTCCATTCATCCTTTCTAATTGACCTGAATTCTCAGGATGCCAGGTGTGGAGGTCCCACTGAATTCTCAAAGCAGCCATAAGCCCTTGAAGGATCCCCCTGTAAAACCAGTTCTCCTGTCCAAGTCCACTGCCCTCACAATCCCATATTCAGAAATCATTTGATAACTGGTCAAATAATTGCTGAAGCTGCTAGAAATTCCTTGGGCCACCCTGCCAACTGGCACACCTTTATCAGAGGATATCTAAGCCTTCTTGCCCAGGGCCTCTTAGTCAAATACACCTGACATCCCTTGAAAGGATGTATAGCCCAAGGTCATTTCCCTGCCTTGCAATCTCCTTTGTAGTCTGGCTATTAACTTTAGCCAGGCAGCCCTCAATAGCTCATTTTGCTAAAACAAAAAGACCTAAGGCAGTATATCTTCAAGAATGTCTCTTCCAATCCTCCAGAGTCCCAAAGACTCCCCCCATGGAGCCGTTCCAATATTTGCAGGCTCAAAGCTCCAGGCATCCAGTGTTTACTGTCCTTTGTAACTCAATTGTCACCTCTTTCTTCTGCTCCACTACCTTGAATTGTCTCCAAGTCCTTTGGTGGAAAAGACAGCACCATCGCCACTTTCCCCCTCCCCCGGGCCCCGGCAAATTCCCTGTCCCCCCTGGCAACAGCCGAGTCACAGGGAGCAAAGGGAGGATCCCAGAGACCTCTGGCAAAAGTGCTGCTTTCTGAACATCTCCATTGGCTAGTTGATTACCTGTTATCTCTTCTGGGTACCCTGCCTGATGTTCTTTAACCGCTCTTATTTCTACTTCTGTTGGTAAATTCACCACGTCAAGGTGAGACATCTGGAGCTATGTGAGGATGAAGGTGTTGTGTGTGATGGGCTGCCCTCAGCTTTGCAGGGTTGTGTCTCCAGAACACCTCATGAGCAGTGTCTGTTCTGAGCCTGCTCTTCAGCTGTGTCGCACTTTGCTCCAGGTACAATTCAGCGAGTCTGTGGCTCCACTCGCAGTTCAGTGCAATGGGGACACCGTGTGGCCACCGTTGGAAATTGGAATGGTTTCCTGCCCTGTCCCATTCTGGTGTTTGAGTACATTTTAACCGAGTCTGGATAAAACTGTTTTCACCTCTTTACAAGTAGTGATTCCTCTTCCACCTTCCCCACGCCCCGTGCAAATGGAAGGAGAGAAGCGAAACAATCAGGGAACTTGTATGAGGAGAGAGGCTCTTGGAAGAGTCCATGAATTTATGTCTTTCCCAGTGTGGGGGATGGATAGATAGGAAACAGCCTATGAGTTTGTGATGTTTTAAAGGTGGTAGCAGAAGAAGGTGTGACTCCGTGGTAGATAAATGTATGGTGGAAAGAATAATCTGAATATCATCTTAGTGCTCAGTGCCTGTTTCAAGAAATGTCTGTCATGATAACCTAAACCCAGAGATCTGATGCTGGGAACTGTCTTGAGGCACCTCCGAATTCTGCTTATACCCATGAGTTTGTTTAGAAAGAAATGATCTTTAGCTTACAACTTTATCTTTTTTTCTCTCCTAGTTACTTTTAAGCTGAATGCATGCATATATGTGTCTGTTTCACTGCTGCCAGTCACAATCATTTGCTAACTATTTTTATAGGGAGAATTCTGATCCTGTACCTCTTTTTTTAAATTTCCTGTCAGTCATTATGTCTTACTGGTAGAAGGCTAACATAATGCTTATTTGCACATGCATTTTCTCTATTCTGTCACTTTTCTGTGTGTCCGTGTTTATTGATCAGGTGGTTATAGTTTGCAGCAAGTCCATGGCTTCCAGTGAGCAAGCAGGCGTGATGTTGTGCTGTGCCTGAAAATGAACACCACCTACCCCCCATTGCCCTTTAGAGGCTACAGTGCACTAGAACACGTGGGTTGATTGTTACTGTTAAATACTTGTTGTGGCAGGTCTCTTAATCTCAAAAAGCAAAACTCTTCACCTGTTTTATTGGGAGGCCATGGTTGTGTGTGAAACTGGCATGACTTTATTCTGTGAATGTATTGCTCTCTTGTGTGGCAGGATGGTAGTAGTCTTATTTAGTTCTTTGTCATTGTCACTTAGCTTGTTCTCCATCTCCATGAAAGTCCTCAGGAAGATTGACAGAGGTGTGGTTGGTTACAGAGGTGTTTCTGTTTTTGCAGGCCCAATTAATCGGGAGATGCGTCACCTCATCAGCAGCCTCCAGAATCACAACCACCAGCTGAAGGGAGAAGTGCTGAGATACAAACGCAAACTGAGAGAGGCCCAGTCTGACCTGAGCAAGGTAACACAGCAGGAGATGCCAGAAAAGAGGGCAAAGTGTTTAGGAGAAGGGAGAATGCTGTCACCCTTGCCAGCAGTGTCAACCTTTCTGGTATGTTGGGCAGGATGCAATGACATTTTCTGTGGAGCTCTGCAGTCTGCTGCTTCCTTTGACCAAATGAATGCTCTTCCTTTGTAGCTGTGTAGCGCTCCCTGAAAAGTAGGAGCAGTTACAAAGAGGGACATGGAAACGTGGATTTGGGAGGACAAGGGAGAAGTGGGTAAGGAAAACACCTGGCTAAGAACTGAAATGTTTGTTTTCTTGGTCATCTCTCTTGCTGTTCCATGCCAGATCCGCTCTCGCAGTGGCAGTGCTCTACTACAGTCCCAGTCCAGCACTGAAGACACAAAGGAGGAACCTGCAGAAATCAAGCAGGAGCCTGATGATCCTTCTGCCCAAGTGTCTGTTCCCAAGGCTGCTTCTGAAGATGTGAATGAAATGAAGGCCAGGCGAGATGAAGAGGAACGAGAGCGGGAGAGACGAGAAAGGGAGAGGGAACGGGAGAAGGAAAATGGGAAAGAGAGAGCTGGAGTGGGTTGACCTTGGCTGAGTGCCAGGTGCCCACTGAGCTGCTCTATTGCTTCGTTTTCCAGTGGCATGGGGGAGAGAAAAAGATGAACAACGAGCAGGGTGAGATAAGGCAATTTTATTAAAGTGAAAGAAAGAAATGAGCAAGAGTCTGCGTATGCATAAGCGAAGGGAAGAGTCAGTCTCTGCTTCCCATCAGCAGCAATGTTCGGACACTTCCTGGGAAGCAGGGCTTCAGCATGGGTAATGCTTCCTCCAGGAAGCAAACATTGAGGAATCACAAATGTCCCCCCTTCTTCCTCTCTCCCTTAGCTTTATATATCTGAGCTGACATAATATGGTATGGAATATCCCTTTGGTTAATTTGGGTCAGCTGGCCTGCTTGTGTCCTCTCCCAGTATTTTGCCCACTCCCATCCCTTTGATGAGGCAAGGAATGTCAGAGGGACAGCACTACTCAGCAGTAGGCAAAACACTGCTCTATTACCAACACCCTTCCAGCTACTAATGCAAAGCACAGCACTCTGAGGACTGTGAACTTTACCTCAGTCAGACCCAATACAAGAGCGCAGAGCAAAAGAGAAGGAAAAATGAGAGCGAAAAAAGCAGAAGAAGGAATCAGAGAAGGAGAGTCCAAAGAGGAGGAGAAAGACAAGCATGAAGATGGACGAGAGAACAGGAAGCGTGAAGATATTAGAAAGAAGGAAGGAAGATGAAGTGAAAGCAACTGAAGGCTGAGCTCAGGTGAGGGTTGTCTCTCCCTTCCAGCTGGGGCAGTGCCCAAACTGGGGTGTTGAGCTGTCTATATGTAGAATTTTTGGCCTGGTGTATCTGACAACTGTTCAGCTGCTGGAAACTGTGGGTCAGTTTCTGCCCAGCTCTGGCAACGACTGTGTTACAGCTGATTCTGCCAGCAGTCAAGCCACTGACTCCCTCTGGATGCTTGTGCAGATGACCATCCCTTCTCTACACCTTCACACTCAGAGTAGCTTTGCTGTGGTGCAGACTTCTAGGGAGCACATTTTTGTGGTTGTTGGGATGATGCAGTTCCCTGATGCCCTTTCTTCATCTGTGCTGGGCTTGGTGTTTTTGAGTAAAATGTTCAGGGTCACTGTAGGGGGTGCAGGGGACAGTTTTGCCTCTCTGAGCACAGCAGCTTGGCTGAGGGCCCCTCCCAGCTCTGTGTGTGTGTGTGTGTGTGTGTGTGTTGCAGGCCCGCCTGACGTGCCCGTGCTGCAACATGCGCAAGAAGGACGCGGTGCTCACCAAGTGCTTCCACGTCTTCTGCTTTGAGTGCGTGAAGACGCGCTACGACACCCGGCAGCGCAAATGCCCCAAGTGCAACGCAGCCTTCGGGGCCAACGACTTCCACAGGATCTACATTGGCTGAGCCCTCACAGAGCCTCTGCTTGTGCTGAGCCAGCCTCCCTCCCTCTCCGAGCTTCTGCCACCTGATCTGCAGTGTCTGCTGGGAGGTGTGTTTAGGGTCTGGAGAGAAACACAGTCTGCGTCTGCTTCCTTTCTTGGCCCTGTCCCTTTGTTCTTCCCTCAGTTATTGTGCCTGAGAGGAAGTTTCCCATCCCTCACACACTGCCAAGATGGGAACGTGCAACTGAAGTGCTGCCTTGGTGGGATGGAAGCTGAGCTGCAGCAGAGATTAGTGAGAGCTTGATTTGAGGGCTCTGCTTTGGATGCTAATTCAATCCCATCAAGGGATGGTGGTGCTCCTGGGAGAGAAGAGTTTCCCAATTAACAGGCCAAAGAAAGGCCGATGAACTGAATCTGTAGACTCAGTGGAGCAACTCCTTAGGTGTGTATCTTCCTGAGTCAGGGCAAGAACCCCTGAGGGCTGGTGCACTAGGAAGCATCCTCCCTAGCCCAAAACAAACCCATCTAAATATCCAGAAGAGAAAGGAGAGACCTTGGGGACCCTTTGAAAATAGCATTCCACTGATGAACCCTGGTTGATGTGCTCACCTTCCCCTAGGCTGAGGCATTGCTGTCATTGTCCTTCTCAGAAAAGGAATTTTGGCAGTTCCATTTTTACAACTCTACTACAAAGATTCATCTTGTTATGCACAAAATCTTAATAAAGTTGGTGTTTGGTTTATTTTTCTGGTTCTGTTGCCTCTGGTACGATGTCTGTGCTCCCATCCTTTGTCCAGTTATTGGAAACATTTTTCACAAACTTTAAACTTCTACAATAGAGACACTTAATTTCTTCCTTGTTCTTCTTTCAAATTCTGCTCAACTAGAACAACTTTTGTCCCTTTGGCTGATCCCCAGTACCTTATTCCTGACACAGCAGGAGAGCCAGGATGCTGCATTATTTCTGCAGTCATTTTGTCATGGCTGCTGGGAATTTTGGCAGGGATATGCTGTGGCTTAGAGTCTCAGTGCTGCCTGTGCTCCTAAAATCAAAATGGGAAGTTGTTAATTTGCATCCCTTCCTAGGGGACAGTGTTTTCCCTGTAAAGTTGATTTTCATGGGAGGTGCATCTGTCTGAGGTTTGTCTCATAGGCGTCCCTTCCCTAAAGGATGGACTCTGCCACCTTCTTGTATCCCCTTCCTGCAGGAGTAACAGATACAAAGTGAAAGGAGTTCATCACAGGCTCTTACACTATTCATTATTGTGGTGAAAACATCCAGAGTATATGAATATAAATGATGAGGAATCCTGAAAAGTGAGAAGGAACACAGGATCCTGCTTCTCCAAGGGGAACCTGGGATGCTGAGAGTTTCTGCCATGGTGTAAGAGCTGTTGGGAGGAATGAGAGTAGAAGCCTCTCCCCTTTCACTGGAAGCTGCTCTTGGGATTACAGGTTGTGGCACCAAATTCTATAAAGAATGGTGTGGTAATGCTGCTGGTAGATTTTGGGATACAAATGCTTGTTCATCGCAACCAGCACCTGGCTCATGAACAAACTGTCTGCATCTTCAAGCAGCTTTGCTACAGCAGCAAGAATTCCTTTTACAGCTGGGAACAGCAATCTGAACTGAACAGCCCCAACAGAGCTGCAAAGCCCCTCTGTCCTTCCCTAGTCCCTCTTGTATCACCTTTCTACTGAAATTGAGCTTTGTGTGCACGCTGGCCAGGTTGGGTTCCCTCTGCTCGTGGCAGGAAATGGATACTTGAAACAATCTACATGAGTTTCACAGGGGAGTTTTGGAAATTCCTCTTTTCCCTTATCAAGAGAAATGCCTTGGTTTTGTTTCAAAGTAACAGCTTCTTTCAAGCTCATTTTGGAAGTGACTGAGTTTCTCTCTGCTTGTAATTAAACCACTGAGAAACAGAGTGTATGGAAAGAATTCAAATTTAACAGGATTAGTAAGTATTGGGGTAATAAAAGTAACGAGGTGACAGGTATTCTTTATCAAAAGATTCTCTAAATTCAGTGTCTCCAACAAGAAAGGAAAAGCCTCATCTCCAGTCCCCCGTGCACCTTCCATCACAGCAGATCCTCCCCCTGTGACACAGTCTGCAGCGCTGAGGTGCCTCTGGTATTCCCCATCCCACAGAAAGCCACAGCAATCTCCTGTCCCCAGGGGATCAGACTGGAGTAGTGGCTGAACAAGAAAATAACATGCCAAAGTTTGTCTCTGTTGGGTGGCAGTAACTTGGGTCTTTTCTGCAAAGGCGTGCTAGATGCTCCTGTGATTCAGAGCAATCCCTATTCTGCATTTGACATGGGAGAAGCTCCTCAGACAACCAGCAGAAATAACACTTGCTCAACAGTAGTTATTAGGTGGTTGACATTTTTGCATTTATATTTTTGTTTTTAAATGAAGTCTGATTTGGTGTTTGGAACTTTGAAGCAAAACATTTTTGTTCAAGGTATCATTAACATTTTCAATTACTTTTTTTTTATTAATCTGTGTAATCTGGGCATGTAGAGATAAGGACATTAAAACCTTGATAAAAATACTTACAAAATTGGACTGAAATACTTCTTTCCTAGTGTTTTAATGGAAAGAGCAATGTTCATCTGTTCTGACCAAGTGATGTTGGAGGTTGTAAGGTACTAGATGCTACACAAAGAAAAAGCTCTTTCTAAAAAGCTGGTTATCTAGAGGGGGGAGGGACGGGAAAGGAAGGCAACAAAAGTAACCTCTGCCTTGCCCATCAACCTTGTCAGGAAAGCAGGGACATTCCAGATATCTTAGACCTACCAAAGTCCAGGCCTGTGGATCCCACTTCCCTGTTTTGTGTCCTAATTTATCTTCCCTGTGTTAGTGCCTTGGAAAGAGCAGACACACAAAAGCAGAGAACAAGCCCTGAGAAGGGAACACAATGAGCTCTTGATGAGGCCAATTAGTCTGGGTCTGCTGTGATCAGCTTTTAGTGCAGATGCAGAGCTTTTCATGTGCAAGAGTTTTTCAAAGGTTAGAGGTGCAAATAGGTAGAATGTCTTCCTCAATGTCCCTGCAGCTTTTAAACTACACCTAACGAGAACATCACCCCGGGCAACATTCCTGCAAGTGGCTGGAGATACAGGGAGGGTAAAAATTATCTCGGTGAGTATCTGGGAGACCAGAGTTAAGAGACTGTTAACAAACATTCTGTCTCTGTAATATGGGATGTGTTGGGAAATGGTTCTTAAAAACTGGTAGAAACCTCATTTAAAGAACACAGTCAGTTGGGTTGATGCAGTGTTTATTCAGATGCTGAACAGCTTACCCTTCCTTCCCCTCATCACCCAGGAGGGAGAGAGCTCCACTCCGTACATTGCCTCTGAAACCACAACTTACATTCTTTGGCTGCAGGGTGGTTTTGGTGACTCCTTTTGGTTTTGATGGGACCTTGGTATCTGAATAAATCATGGTCCAGAGCCCCTTTAGTCACCTCATCTGTGAGAAAGGACCTTCTTGTCAACTTAAGACAGAGAATATGAAGAGAGTAGTTTCACACTGGCAAATATTTCACTTTTTGTGGTAAATAGTGATTTACAGTAGTGCCCCTTCTCCCTTCTCACCCTTGCCCTGTGCCACTGTGAATCCATCCCTTCACCTGCTGGTGCAGTGTTTGCATGGCTTCTCTCTGGGAGGGAGTGGAAGTCCAGCCAGGGCTCACAGGCAGACAGAGGTGGTGGTTTGGTTTTTGTCAAGTTATTTCAAGCTGGGTGAGTTCCTTCGGCACAGTCTCAGAGCAGCCACAGCTCCGTTTGTGCTGACAGAGCTGAGGGAATGGTGTGGGGTGGGTGTGCCACCAGGAATTTGCGTGGTGAGCCTGTGCTTGGAGGGAAGGGACTGCCAACACAGAACAGCACCTGCCATAAAGAGGCATCCGTGAGGAGCCTTCACATGAACAGAGACTAAACCCATACAGAACACAACAGAAATGTACCAACAAAGGGACATACGGCCAATGAACAGTTTAAACTCTTTTTTTGTATCTTTTTCTTTTTCTTTGAATGAATGCACAGAAAGGGCTAAAAAAGTGGAACCTCATTGTCCTGTTGGGTGGAGAAATGAGGAACTCCCCTTGGGATTCTCCTCGTCTCTCCAGTCCCTTGGGAATGGCTGGTGTTTTCCAGGAAAATAAGAAACTTGTTGTGAAAGGAGAAGGACTCAGGAGGGTGGCAGTGGCTGTGGGCTGCTGCAATTCTGCTCTCCTGAAGAGCTTATTGCCTGCTTTATTTTCACACCCCTTTCTGGCATTACAAAAATGTGTTACAAATTTTACAGAGGAAGGGGAAAAAGGAAAAAAAAGGAGAAGGGCCCAGGTATGCTGGCCTAGGGCTCTGCAGTCCTGTTTGTCCTCACGTACTCTTCCAGCTCTGATTTCCTGTCCATGGCGAGTTGCAGCTCCTGCTTTATGATTTCGATCTGCTTCTCCAGCTCCTTCAGCTCTTGCAGCACTGAGCTCCTCGCAGTATTGAGGGACTCTGCTTTCCCGTTGGTGGTTAAAGAAGGCGGAGTCTCTCTCTTTCCCTGTGGCAGGGGTATGTCCTGATGCTGATGGATTGTCACCTCATTCTGCCCCTCCTCAGTGCAGATGTATTTCTTTCGGTGACAGTTCCCCAGGTTGGCTGTGTTCCACACAGCGTGCTGGCTGTTCCCCATGTGGGCCCTGAACAGAGAGAGGAGAGTTAATACCACATCAGAGCTTTGTGTGTGTGCACAAGACCTCCCCTGTGAGCCATCCTACTGGAAAAATATAGGGCTGCTATTACATATTACATAGAAATATTACTCCTTTATCCCTAGAATTATGTTTTCTTGCAAAGCACAAATCATGAATGTAAATGACCCAATTTTTGTGATTTAACCACAGCAGAGGCTAGAACAGAACCCTGAATGTCATCTTCTCCAAAACTTTTTTTTTTTAGTTAGGAAATTACTCAGCTGCAGCTCAGGAAACTGCAAGTCCTTCAAAGCTTTCTGAGAGCTTTTGTGGTTGCATGTGCAATTTTATTACAGTGTTAGTCCTTTGTCTGTTAGTACTCTCTGCTGGCTTGGGCATTTGCTCTCACAGAGGAGGAAAGAGACTCCCTAGAGCTGGTGTGGAAAGGTGGAGGGCGAAGGTTTGTCCTTTGGTCTTGAAGTCTTGTTGGGGAGCTGCTTGTGCTCTGGGGCACGGACACAAATGCTGTGTATCCGAGCCTTGCAGGTTCATTCCTGAGCCTCCTGACACACCACGGACACTTAGGCGTTGTCGTGTTGGGGCAGAAATATCTGTCTGGGAACTTTTCGGAATGCTTCAATTTTTTTCCTGCAGAAATATTTCCATAATATGTTGATTCCAGAAAACATTTTCCTTCTCTTTGGGGAACTTCCCTCTGCTGTCCTCCCAATCAAGGCCATTTTCCTTCCCAAGCAGAGGAATAGCCTGTGGCTGGAACAATAGCCTCAAGCTGGAATATAAGGAAGCAGCAAACAGAGTTTGCTGTTGCAGGAGAGGAGCTTCTCTTTCCTGCTTGCTTTCCCTTTGGGATAGGTTGGTGTGTGTTCATTTGATAAAGGGATGTTTAAACTCTGAAGGAGTTGTGTTTCAAACTGCTCCATCCTTGAGCTCTTCTGAGGGTATCCTTGGACAAAAGGCCTCGTTGTGTGAGCTCCCAGTGGGCAGGTTAAGGAAGGAGGTTGATATTTTAGGGCTGTCATTGCTGAAAACACTTGGTTTCCCAGGTGGAGATTTCTCACCTGCCTGCAGTAAAGGAACTTGGAAAGTGGAAATTCTGTTCAGGGAGGTGGCGACCTGGAGTGTTCTCCAACAGACGGGCTGGCAGAGAGGCAGGAGGGGAGGTTTCAGGCAGGAGCAGCAGCCCCTGCCTGGGTCATGCTCCAGAGAGCTCAGGGAATCCCAGCAGGGATGTGTCTGTATAGTTGTTTGTTTTTGTGCAGATCAGCAATTTTCTTCTACTTCAAAATAAAAGATGGGAAGACTCTCAAGTCTGGGCAGTTGGTTTTAACAAATGTCAGAGTCCACAGTTAACACTCCAGTTTCACCAAGTCAATAAAACCATTTACAATTGGGCTACTGATGCTGAGCAGCTTTCCTAGGTTTTGGAAAGTAACGACCTTAAAAAACTCAGTGGATTTTCTTCTTTGAGGATAATAGCAGTAGCATTATGCCAATTCTTTGCACCTCTTTGCTGTATCTTTGGTGCTTTTAAGAATTCCTCAGTGCTCAGCAGGAATGAAAGCATGTGTGATAGTGTAAGTGACATGAGAGCCCTGTGTTAAGCCTTGCCACATCAGTGTTCCTGACAAGGTGGACACGCCAATCACAGGTGTGTTGAGTTGAATTCATCCCAAAACCTGTGCAAACAGCAGCCCTGAGATGCTGAGAAGAGCAAGGACAGTGGGTGGATGTGCACTGCACACACCTGTGGGCTGACTGCTGTGTGGGCAGAAGGTTTTGGACAGCAGCACATCTTCACTCCCCCAAGTTGGAAGATGATTTGCATGGATCCTTTTCTAAGCCATTGCCTGGGAGGGCTTCTGGGCCATCTCCTCCTGTTCTACCCAGCAAGGAGGGTGCAGCAGGAGGAATGATTCTGCAGCACCCATTGCCCCTCCTGCTGCTCACAGATCAAAAGCCAGGAGTGGCTGTGAGTAAGGAGGTACCATACTCGTTGTTCTTTGATAAGATGAGGGAATGAACACAGGAAATAAATTGCTGGCATTTTTATACACTTCTGTGCATAAAGGCATCTTAGAAGCTTAGAGATGCTCACTTACTTATATTTGCTGTCTTTAGCTCAGAAATGTCAAAGAAATACAACCTACACCGACATCTGTGTGTTTCAGTCAGGCCAAACATCCAGCAACATTCTCCATTCTGTTGTATTCTCTGTGGCTGAACTTCTCTGTAGAAAAGCACTGTTGCTGCCTGTGTCCTTACAAAGTGCACCAGGAGGGCTGAGATGCTGAGCACATGCCCAGTTCCATGCAGTGCCTTGTGTTCCTGGGAGCTGTACATCCCATTGTCTCCTCTGCAGAGGACACAGGCGATGGAAAAAAGGCAAAGTTGTTACCTCCTTTTTTCTACAACAACACTTGTAGGACACAATGTTTTCTGAAAGGACTGCCTTTGCCTCTCCTGAGCTTTCTTCTTCCTCATTCTACAAGAGAGCTGAAGGAGTGTGAGGCATGTGAGTTCGTGATCCCTCTTTCCCTCTAAAGTTGCCTCCTGGAGCCCTGCTTACCTGCCAGTGCTTTGGCACGGGAGTCATTTATTCCCTAAACACAAGGGCAGTGGACTTCAACTGCAAAGCCTCTCTGTGCAATGCAAGGTTACTTATTAGCTATATGCAAAATTATGAAAGAACAATATTTCTAGATTTAATACTTTCTATGGGGAAAAAAAATTAATTTCTGCCTCCCTCATTTATCACTTCAATCTTGTTTCCCTTTTTTATTCTATTACCTTTGGGGTGTATTAGCTCCATAACTACAAATCCAGACACAAGGTATTTAATTTCAAAGTAATTTTTATAGCTTGTGTTTTAAGGCATGGAGAACTTCCTACCTCTTTTCTACTCGTTTTTTCTTAGGCTGACGTTTTTCTTCAATAAATGAACTGTTCAGAGCACGATGTAATCTCTAGAGGGGAAAGGAGGAAAATAAATTAGTAAAAGCAAGATTAAAAATAGCTTCACAAATAGCTACACAGTTTGGGCTTTGTCTGATGGACTTGAGCATAAATTATTTTCCACATTGAAGGATACAAGCAATTGTCTGTGCTTTGTCATTACAACAGATTTATTTTCCCGTGGTTTCCCAAAGAAGGGCAAGCTGAAAGGTTGATTAATAGTTTGGGAACAATCCTTGGTGTTATATTAGTTTTAAAAGATTTCTTCCACTGTGCAGCTTTAAAGCAACACAAGGTCTTCCCTTTTGTGCCTTTTGCTGTAAAGTAACTTCCTCCTTTAGAGCAAACACCCAGAGCAATTTTGTTCCATTAGTTTCTCTAGAATAATGAGGGAGATTACCCAGCACTTCTGCATGCCTCACAGGTTTGGGAACCCGTAACAGTGAGATAAAATGTTCTGGTTTACCAGTTCAGAATAACAAGACTGTTGCTTCTGTCACCCAAAAGAGCTGAGCTCTGAGGCTACAAGTGCAAATGGAAAGGTTCCTCTGTGAGCTTTGCAAATGAATATTTAAATTGTTTCCTCTGCGCTTCCCATTCCGTCCTTAGGTCAGGCTCTTCAAGCTCCAGAAGCCGCTGTCACCCTTCAAATGCCAATTGTCAGTGCCCTTACAACATTTTATACCTTGTTCTTGTCCAGGCTTTTTTAGTCAGCCACATGACTTTCACAGGGTCCCTTCAGAACACATACCTGACTGGTGTGGAGCCAGTACTTCATCTTGGATTTCTTCTTGATTCGTGGCAGGACCAGTCTGTACACGATGTGTTCCCCAATGGTGGTGAGAATGGACAAACCGAAGCCAACGCACAGCATTACGAAGAGCCCTGAGAAATGTTTTATCCCCATCTGCAGTGTCTGTGAAAAAAATCAAAAGAAAAGTTAATGCGGGAGGCTGTTAGTGTGCTGAAGCAGATGCTTTGTTTTCTCATGTGGAAATGTGGTCTGACTGAATACACAGTGGTGAAATAATACAGAATAGCCTGGATACAGTTCACAGCAAAACCTTCCGCACTGCTCATGTTCAGTCAGAGCAAAGGATCTGTCATGAGAAAAGAATCAGCCAAACACCAAGGAATTTATGCCATTTCCCTAATGAGATGGAGTGTTAAACATGTACAAGAATCTGATGTTTGCAGTGTCTTTGCATTTGTAAAAGCAAGTACCGCTTGATAGAATGTAGTCAATGAACTGTAAAGCAAGTCCTTCATCAGCAGGGAGCTAATGTTCATATTTTCTGGGAATTGATCATTAACTTTCCCTTTTTGTGCTTTACCCTTGATGGAGGGTCATGGAGAAAATGTGGAATAAGTAGTATAAACATGGCACCCCTCCACCCCCTACATTAACAGGACTGAAATTGTGTTTATTAGGAACTCTGACTGCAACTATGGAAAACAGGAACACTCCCACCTTTTTCTGCCAACCCACCGTTTTCATGTAGGGTAGGAGGCCTTTAATGAATTAGTGTTACTGGCATTAATCATGTTTGAACACCAAGAAACTGTGTAGAACAGAAATCTGTACCACAGATACCTGCACTGCAATGTGTGGGTAAGGTATGCATGTAAGACTTTTATTCTCAGGCCTACATATCTAAGTTTATCAATAATTAAAATCCCTTGCAAAATATTACTGCCCATAGACTACTATGGAAATATTTCCAGGATTCCAAATTCAGTTGTGTCTTTCTATTAAACAATGTTATTCCCCAAGTAAATAAAAAAAAAAAGGAGCAGAGTTTGGGTAGGGTTGTGTGTCACCTGCAATGCTGCTACCCTGGACCTGTTGTGTTCCTTGTGTTCATTTGCTTCATGGTTGGGGGTGGGGATTGTGCTTTATTATGACTGCTTCTATAAGCTGGAAAAAGAAATTGGAATTAGTCAAAAGATGAATCATAGAATGTTTGTGAAGTCTTGTTCTAAGGTCATTTTAAGGCACAGAGTTGGTAAGGGATGAGTCCAGTGAAGTTGCAGGCTTGGAAGTCCCATTGTGTACTTTTCATTGGGCGACTGTGAGCTGTATTTCTCTCTTCTGGTCTGCATATTTGATTTCTGGTTTGCGTACTTGATTTCTGTTCTTTAGAACACAATGGTATGAGATAGCGTATCACGGGTTTTTTACAAGAACAGAGCTTCAGCAATCTAGCAGAGTGAGAACTTTCCCATGCTGATACTGGCAATGAACCCTTGTTTTGGGGATCCTCTGCCAAAATCAACCTCCTTGTCCCAAAGCACACTGAACAGAACTTCTGGGACGAGAATTTTTCTACCAGTGAACAAACACTTCTAGGGTGTTGAAGGGTATAATGGAGGTGTAAAAGCAATTTCTAAAGACACTTACTGCAGCCTGGAAACCATAAAAAAACCATAGCAAAGTGGCTCTAGAGTAGAAGTGTGTCAGAGTTTTGGAACAAGGGTTTTTTGATACGGAGACTGCATCAGTTCAACCTCAAGGCAAAACTTCCCTCTCCACATCACAATTTCTTATTGACAAGAACCTGCAGACCCATAGTTTGTCCTTCCAGTTAGGGGCACAGGAGGGTGACACAAATATTACAGGTGGTAATGCTATACACTGCTCAAGAACCGAAGGGTTTGATTGGAGGTCTGTGTGACCTGTTTCTTTTAACTGGCAGTGAAGCCCAACTTTTAGCCCAGGTAGAATAAAATCAGAATGTGGTCCCATGTCTGATCCCTTTCTCAGAGATCTCAGAGCTGAGACCTCAGGATGGCCCATCTTTGAATTTGGCACATGTGTAAGTATCTGTAAGAGGCAAAAAACCTACTATCCCAAATAGATGAACATACTGATTAAAGGTGCTTTTACCAGTTCTCCAGGAAGCTCTAATGCAAATCACTCCCTTCCCAGAAAGGGTGTTCAAAGGCAAGTATGCAACAAATTACTTAGAAATGCAGAGTTAACAGTAAACGTAAGACCAAACAGAACAATAATTAAAAGGGAATGAATTCACTCAGTCACCTGATGAATACACCTATCCCAGGCTCCAGCTGTTGGATGTCACAGAGAGTAACAGCCTGTGTGTGGTTCTTGCCATGGGAACTAGATTTAATGTAATATCATAAAACTCTAGCCATTCAAAATAATAATAATGAAAAGCCCTGTTGCAGTGGGGGTTCCTGCATGCTGGGATGTCTGTTCCAGCTTGGGGTCGGTGTTTGATGCTACTCCAGCACTGCTGCAGAGAGAACACTTGGCCAGCTCCTTGCATGAAAAATTACTCCCTTGTCTTCAGCAAAGCGTCTCTGATTTATGCGGATGAGGGTCTGGCTCCCTGTCCTGTCAGCTCTGCAGAATTGTTTTCTACCTTCCCTAGAAGCAGGTGAAAGAAATTCCAGCACTGTCATCCTGGATGAGTTTTTCACCTGTTATGGATGGCTTTTGAAATTGTCCCAAACAAGACATCTTTTCCTAGGAAAGGAAGTGCCAAAACGAAGCATCAATAATATTTCATCTAGCAATAAAGAAGGTAATGCATCAGAAGAGCTGCCTGACAAAGGCTGCACACTAGAAGGAAATTTTTGAGACTAAATTAAGTGGGAAAAAATGGTAGGAGAGAAATAATTAACGCAGCGTGTCTTAGAGTGTATGGAGTGATTATACATAGCAGTATCATCACATTCACAAACCATTGTAAAATGGCTATTTATCAGCTGTCCATAATTACTGTAGACACACACATTATGTTAAATAATAAAGAAAACCATCTAATAGAGGCATCTCTCATTTTCATTGCTTCATGCTGATTGGAGGAGCAAGCCCAAATATTTATTTTAGTGTTCCTTTATGTATTTTTAGGTGCATATATAGAATATATGTGGAAAGAGCAGAAAAAACCTGTTTTTTCTGCTCAAGGGGAAGGGGCCAGGGGAGTGGGTCTGTGGGTTGGGTGTGTGCTGTTAACAGAAAACAAATGATGGATTTCTCTACTGCAGTATCTTATTTTCTTTTCCTTTTATCTATTTATTTTTTTAAGGAATAAAAGCCTGCCATGTGGTGCATAATGCATTAAGCCAGGATAAAAATTACAGTCTTTGCTCCAAGTTTGTAATCATAAATCCAGGAGGTAGCTCCGTGCATTTTAGGAGAAGGAACTCAGTTATGGCCATGTAATTGTTCTGGAGCAATAAGCAGTGTAATCAATCCTGTGATAATTACAGCTCATGTGTGTTAAGCACGCCAGTTGCAACAGCCTCCAAGTTGTTTCCCACTGGCAAATTGGGAAATTGTCATTTTCTGGAAACAAACAAATACAAGAACAGGTATGTGCTTCTTTATATATAGGTCCAACTTTGACTAATTAGACGCTTGTAAAGATTCTTGTGGATAATCTGCAGGTTGGCAGCACAGCACACATATTGGTGCTACACACTGCTGAAACCAAGCACTAAATACGGGTGTCATGTGTGTGTTAACTATAATAATAAGCTGTATTTTCTTGATTGCATTTTCCCCGTAAGGATTTTAAAAAGGTTTTCTGGTAATAGGAAATTAAGTTCTGCAGCACCTGTGCTGAGAAGGAATTAGTAGGGATAAATGGGTATGAAGGGCAGAATTCTAAACTCATTTACACATCTCAGTAGGCTTGCAAAATCCTACCAATGCTGATGCTTTTATTTAGTCAGCTAAATGGTATTAAAATGTATCCCCCTCTCCATATCATGGCATTTCTTGTAGCTGCAGAGATACTTATTTTTTCACTTGATTTTCATTCTTATGGCTTTCTGTGCTCTCAAAGAAATGTCAGCTTAAAAATAATACATATTTAATATTTTCAGGGGGATTATCCTTAGCAAATACTGGTGACCATGGATTTACGGTTTCAAGTGTCAAATTTCAAGGTACTGTAAATATTGTCTTGCATTGGCAAGACAAGTTCCTTTCCCTATTTGTTGTGAGAACTTTGCACAGAGCTGCAAAAACACTGTTTTGTAATAAATGTTTTATTTTCTGCTCGTCAGTTTTCCAAGCCCTGTTGGTATCTCCTCAGACAGTCACCTTTTTTTTGTTTGTTTTCAGTTTCAATGGATGAATGCAAATCTGTATCTCATTTGCAGGAGACATCTTCTCCTGACTCTGTTGACAGAGTCAATACTCATTCACTCCTTTCTTCAGGACCATTGTGCAAAGTATTTTCTTCCACAGTGCAAGTCCAGAACCCAGTGTCTCTTCCCACACTGAGATGATTCCTTTCCAATGCAACATCTGTCACTTTGTGAGACCCTTTTTGGTGACATTCCCAGTTCCTCCTGTGGGCAGGGGCCACCTCTCCTCCCCAGACAGCATATGTGCAGGCTGATAAAATTGTCTTGGTACAGCAGAGTATTTTTTTCCTGTTCTTTGTGTTTGTTTTTCACGCTCTGGCACCAAGGTGCAGTGAAAGGTGACTAATGGGCAGCTGCTATTTATGAGCACAGGACAGTTTGTTTCCTTTTTGGAAATGTCTGTGTGGCCTTCCCTTGACACCTGCAGTGCACCAGGGACAAAGATAAACGAGAGCTTCAAGGTCTCAAAAGTCACTGTTGAGTTGTCAGGTGATGGGTGTAACAAGAAAGGAAACTACTGTGTGACCTTTAAGGGGACTTGGAAAAAGAGCAGAAAGCCATAATTTTCTGGATGACGACTGGATGAAATCATGGCAAGATGAATGAGGCACTGTCTGATTGTGCCCCTTGAGTGATGCTGAGGCCAAAGATCATCAATTCAGGCACAGGACATAGTGATTTTGAGCAAATTTCTTCAAAGTCTCGAAAGAAAAGCCATTCACAGACCCCACCACTGACAGAAGATGAAAAGAGGATTAGTCACCATCCCTGAAGGGATTTAAAAGACCTGCAGATGTGGCACTTAGGGACATAGTGTAGTGGTGGAGTTTGCAGTGCTGCATTAATGGTTGGATTCACTGATCACAGAGGTCTTTGCCAATCTAAATTATTCCATGATTCTAAGATGAAAGGATTTTATTTTTGCTGTGTGGCTGGTCTGGATCAGATGGAAGGCTGTGGTCAAGGACCAATCCCCACTGTTAGCATGGACCTGTCCCTCAGGCACTGGGAGGAGGTTCATGGCACTGTGCCTTCCCCAGCATCACCACTGTGGAAAGTAGTGGGACTGCAGTGACAGGGTCAGTTTGGGCTGCCAGGGTCTGTGTGCTTTCATACATTGTAATTTTAAATGTATGGTTTAAATGCCAGGTTAGATACCATTTGTGTGAAGCATCAGCAAGTTCTTGATATTAATAGCTGGGATGATGGTATGTGGCAAGATATCATTTTTTATTCCATGTGTTGATTGTTACCTGACTGAACTGCCAGTCAGTGTGGAAATCAGTCTAAGTTGTAGAGTCCTAGCTGTCCTGTGACCATTGTGAATGTAAAAGGGAGAATATATAAGTCTTTCAAGTAAAATAGAACATACAGTTTAAACAGTAACATTTTTTAAAAGGCAGCTAAAAAGCTACCAAAGAGTGTGTGCACTCAGTTAGCTTTTCCCAAAGCATGGAGCAGGAAGAGCCCTTCTCCTTTGTACCGTCTTGATTAACCCTGCCCTGGTCATCACTGCCTGGCCTGAGCAGCCAAACCCACTGACTGCAGGCATTTTGCCTTTCAGGGATCCCTCTGCCTGCTGCCCTGCTGGCTGAGTACCACAGCTGCTTTATTGCCAGGAGCAGAAAATTGCAAAGATTTTGGTTCCCAAAAATTACAGAATGATAGATTGGTTTGGGTTGAAAGGGACCTTTCAAGGCCACCTGGTCCAACTGACCCACAATGAGTAGGGCCGTATTCCATTAGAACAGCTTGCTCAGAGCCTTGAACACTTCCAGGGATGGTTGAACACTTTCAGGGATGGGGCATCCACCACCTCTCTGGGCAACATCTGCCAGTGATTTTCCACCCTCTTTGTAAAAACCTTCTCTCTGCAGTCTCTTCTGAGCTTGGGTGGAGCTAATGGGATGGAAGGGCAAGTCCCAAGAGCCTGACTCCTTCTGAAGAAGTGTCAATGAGAATAAAATTAGGGTAGAGGAAGGGCTGAGCATGCTGTATGCAAAATAAAAACAAATTACATTGATTAAGTCCAGATAGGATGTGCAAATATAACTGTCAACCCCTAATCCCTCCTGCACCATGTTCTGTCCTAAGTAGGGAACTCAGCAATTTTGCCACAAAGGCATTTCTTTGAAACTAGAACATGACCATTTTAAATCAATGGTACTCAAGCAATATTGCTAGAGCTTAGCATCCACCAGGAACAGCCATTGCCACCTACAATTACCTGCAGTGGAGAGGGTAAAGTGCAATTCACTTCAGTGTTCTTTCCAAGCCTGAGTTAGCTGCATCCCCCATAAATGATCCACTGGGTGCTGGCCAGAGTAAGATACCTTGGGTAAGTGGTTTTGCTGGAGAGGTTCATACAAAACAGCAGAGTCAAGCACTTCTGACCTCTGCACTTTCAGATTCATCTTTATTGGTTCCCCAGCTTGAAGAGTCACTGAAAACCTTCCAGCCCCAGGCTGAATAATTTCCTTCCAGGACAACTTTGTTGTGAAATGCAATTTAGAATGAGCAAAGTGCTCATCCACTGCCAGACAGAGAGAGATGGGAAGAGCTAGCAGTGAGTTCTGCCACAGGAAATATAATTTCCCAGTGTAAGATTAGTAAAAAATGGTGAGTAGGAAGATGGATCTCAAAACAAATCTGTAGAAAAATTAACTTCAGTGGGCAGGAGTGGCAGGTGGATAAGAATCTGGAACACAGCTAAAGAGGTAATGACAAAAATGGATGACAGATATCCCACCAATTTAAAGGCTAAATTTCACCTATATATATTCCCATTTTGGCGTCATTACTCTTGGTCAACAGGTGTGGTGTGTCACAGACCAAATTTATCAAAAAGACATAGAAGAATATAAAGCCTTACTCTTGTTGTCAAAAGGCAATTGCTGGGTCTTACTTTGGTGTATAATCCATGTGAATGACTACCCACTGAGGAGCTGAGACTTCCTCAAAAAATGAATCATCTGCTTCTGTGTTGAACATTGTCCACACTTCAGTGAATGTGTAGAATAGTACTGTGCTGAGTGCAGGGAGTTAAGTTACAGAGATTTCTGGGCTGTACAGGAGTAAATGATACAAACCAACATAAAGGTAAGTCCATGACTAATTCCTGTAATTCTTGCTGTAACAGTAGGGAACCTGTGCTCCAGAGAGTGTTTGCTGCTTGGCCGTTTTTTAGTAAATTTCTCCCAACTAAAAGATCGCATGTTCTAGAATCTCCACGTTCTTGGCCAAAAGGTGTGGATGAAGGAGAGGGGATGCACATGGGAGATTTGTTAAAAGTGATGTAACTCAGGAAAATGAAAAGCTGAACTTAGCAGAGTTTACCCCACAAAGGCACAGACTTGCAAGTAGTGTCCTGCTTCTGCTCACTTTATGACTGCATAAGAACCTTTGAGTCACTTTTTAGATTCACAGAATCCTAGAATAGTGTGGTTTTGAAGAGACCTTAATAGACCATCTTGTTTCAACCCCCAGCCATGGGCAGGGATGCCAACCACCAGACCATGTTGCTCCAAGCCCTGTCCCACCCAGCCTTGGACACTGCCAGGGATGGGGAAGCCACAGCTCCTCTGAGCAGCCTCTGCCAGAGCCTCACCACCTAAATCTTTAAATTCGTCCTCATATCTCATCTAAATCTACATCTTTCAGCTTAAAGTCATACCCACTTGTCTTGTCACTCCATCCCATGTCCAAGTCCCTCTCTAGCTCTCTTGGATCCCCGTTAGGCACTGGAAGGGGTTCTTAGTTCTCCCTGGAGACTTCTCTTCCCCAGGTGAACACCCCCAGCTCTCCCAGCCTGGCTCCAGAGCAGAGAGGCCCTCTGATCACCTTTGTGGTCTTCTGGACTTCCTCCAACAGTGCCACATCCTTCTTACACTGAGGATCCCAGAGCTGAATGCAGCTCTGTAGGTGGGGTCTCACCAGAGTGAGCAGAGGTGCAGAATCACCTTCCTCGACCTGCTGCCCACACTTTTACTGACACAGCAGAGGACATTTTTGGCTTTCTGGGCTGTCAGAGCATATTGCCAGGTCATCTTGAGCTTCTAATCCACCAAAACCCCAAATCCTTCTCCCCAGGGCTGCTCTCAATCCGTTCTGTATTTGTGCTCTGCCTGTACCTGTGCTTGGCATTGCCCCAGCCGAGGTGCAAGACTTTGCCCTTGGCCTTGCTGAACTTCATGAACTGAGTCCTTCAGTTCAGACACCTGAACCAACTTGTTGGACTTTAGTTTCTGAACAAAAACTCAGTTGTGCATATTGAATTAGTGCAACTGAAGACTGAATAAGGAATATGGTCAGACAATCAGCCTGGGAGCAGCTACACCTGCCCTTCTTTCAGGACTTCACGTGGAGGTTATACTAAAAAGACTGAATTACTTTAAAGCACAACATGTCCTCCAGATATGACCCCATGCTTAAGGCCTCCCTTAAACTCCTGTGGTTAAAACCTGTTCAATAGTGAAAACAAACCAAAAAAAAAAAACCAACGGAATTTCATCGGACTATTCACAGGGTAAAATCTGAATTTTCTTTTCAGACTGGAGCAGATTTTTGTCCCACCTCCTCTCCCTTTGTTGGTAGGCTTGAGGAATCTTTCGTTGATCATGAACCTCTATAGGTAACTTTTTGATCACGGATCCCCATATAGGTACATCTATTTGCAATTTTTATGGGTAGTTATTACTCAGGTTCTAATACTTTAATCCTGCAGTCCAGTGGATCATCTCATGCCTCTTCCAGGGGCTCTATGCACTTCCCTCTACAGACTTAAAGAAGCAACCATATGTTCTAGGAGAAAACCAGTACTAATTAGAACTGTACTTTTAGCTGGAATTTATTCTGTGACTAAGAATACAGAGGATACAGCCCCAGATGAATCCTCTAGGGTAAAACACAATCAGAGGAAGCTCCTTATGTCACAACCCTAGGGAATTATTAGGAAGGTAAGTTTTCTCTGCTGTAAGAGTTTTGATTTTTATGACTGTTGAGGTAATTTATACCATTACCACCTTGTAATTTTCCTGATATTAAATTCAAAAAACTTGTTAAAATGTAGAGTAAAAGAAGTCATTGAAGGAAGTGCTGTTTTAAAAAGACAATTCCCTTTTTAGATGATAATAAACTCTTCCAATAAGCTAAATCAGAAAGAGCAGTGAATACACACTTCTGTTTAAGTTTGCTTTCTTGTGCTGAATTAATTGCATAAAAAACAAAGAAAAAAATGAATAAGTTGGATAAAAATAAATTGAATTTTCTTCTATAAATGTCTGATGTTAAAATGTAATTTATTTCCTGTTGACACATCTGTAACGAAAAAGTAAAAAATGTAGTAAGCCATGCAGAAATACCCCAACAAATTATGTATTAAAAATGCCAAATAAAGATTTGCTTTGTCGTATCTCTAAAAAATGCTAGCTTTCTAGTGACTTAGTCATCAGCTACAGGTTTGTAGGTCACTGTTGAAAGTGGGATTCAGAGCCCCAGGAAACTGGGCTTCCCTTTGATAGGAGAGTGCTTCCACTTCCCCAGGGAACATGGAGTGTGTGTTTGGCATTTGGCTGAACACTCTGAGGAGGAGACAACAGAGTTCTAACTGTTTTGTACCAGTGAAAATACACAACCTACCTCTCCTGGAGGACCTTGAGCTAAAAGAGTACGCTTTAAGCTTCAGACATTGCTGGTCCTTTTGATTCCTCAGTACATTTTCTTTTTTTTCACTTGACAGTCTGGGGAACTTGAGGAAAAACTGCTATTCTGGTAAGAGTAATCTTTTTCTTATAAATAATGACCTACCTCTTCAGCTGCCATGAGCTAGCGTAACTCCTGTGATTTGGTACTTGGATGTACATCCATGAAGATTTACTTCCATTTCTCACAGATCTACATGGAAGTGAGACCTACCTTCCCCCTCTCTTCTTGGCATGGTATCTTAGCAGACCATTTCCAGCCTGAAATCCTATCTTTGGTACAGATAGCTGCCACCCATGTTGGGAAGTGGTCAGGGTGTATTAGAAATGCGGGATGTCCAGAGCTCTCCCTTTCTCTGTGAATGGTGATACATACATAGTTGAGTGGAATCAGACAGGTTTGCCATGCACTGTGCCAGATCAGGATTTTTACTGCCCTTTTCATGCTCTGCTTGTCTCCAGAGGAGCTCTCTAGTGCCTCACTCAGCAGCACAGTCTCACTGATGTGCTCCTCCTGCTCTGATCTGACTGCTGCCTGGGTCACCAGCTCTTGCCTTTGAAGCCTGCTCCTTCCCTTCAGCTGCCACCCATCCCTGCCATGTGGGCATGCCATCAGGAATGAGGGGAAATAATCCTCAGCTTGCACAAAGCCTGACTTAGGTGACCTGCGTTCGTTGCTTACCTCCGTGACGGCGAAGCTTCGTTTCCCGCAGGGAACAACCTTGTACCACTTGTCGTGCAGAACATCCATGAAGCCGTGGGATTTGTATTGGCTGATCAAGTCAGAGATGTTTGAGGTGAGCGGAGAGTTGGGGGGAAGGCCAATGCCATATCCTAGAAAGGAGAACAGCACAATCATCTCTCTCTTTCTTGTTTGGTTTTTGCTGAAGTATGTTCATTTCAGTGTGGAAGAGCAAGCTGGCACTCTGTTTCAGCCAGCCAGCTCAAACCTGGCCTACTGTGGTCTGAGAATGCTGAGACAAGACCTTTATAAGTGCAAAATAAAGTCACTCAATATAAACAGAATAAGCAAATTCAAAATTATTATGACCACATAAGAAATGTGTAAAACTGAAGGTTCAAAAACTTAAAATGGAGGCAATGGATGAATAAATCCTTTTTCCAGAAACACAGACCTTTTCATGCCCTTGCCATGGATTCTTTCAGCAATGCAAAAGGGCCTCAATGTCACATAAACCATTCTGAGATCCCCTTGCATTGTCAAAGCAGTGGATGTGACTGTGGTGTCAGATGTGACATTTTCTTCCTGTGCATTTTCTGACGAGGAGCTGTGTGCATGTAAATATATACAGGAGCCATCTTCATTGTTATCACACAGCAATTTAAAGCCCAGGGGCTATGCTTTCAGTTTGTGCACTTCTGCTCCGGCACTGACAGGGACTTTCAGATACTAATAAATGCAGTTTTTTAGCCACTGTGTTGTCTTTCACCATGTTAAAGTGCTGGTAAAGGACTTTGTGTAAGCAAAAATGAACATGGTATTTCTGTTTGCAGAATCTGGGGTTTGACTTTAGAAATTCTAAACAAATACAATTGATCCCTCGAAGACATGCAGTTGCATGCTAATTGCCTGCTGAGAATAATTTCTAGTCCAATGTGGATTTTTGTTTTTTCAGTTCAGAATTCAGAATTTCAGGCTGTCTCTTTAAAAAAAAAACCCACAACAACACAGGGAAAATGAAAAAAAAACCTCACAAACAGACAAGTGCTGAATTTGCCATGACAGTGGCTTGCTTTTCAATGAGTGATGAGGTGAAAAGTGTTCCTACAATGCAACAGTCTCCTTTGCAGCTGAGTTTTTTACATTGCAACTGTAATTTCACCTGAATAAATTTGCTCATGTCAAAGGATTTGCTTCAGAGTTAGCACAGCTAGGACTCATAAATACCACATTTTCAGCATACTTTTCTTGTAATTGAGTGATATAAGGTCCAGTCATCCAAAATCCTATAGTTCAGGGTCTATCTGTCTGTTTCTTTTTCTATATTGAAATCTGATCTACTTGATTAGAAGTTGTGGAAGCTTTAGATTTTATTTCAGCAGAGCTGACCTTTCTGAAAGGGATTTATCAGGCTTCTGAAGGAGGTTGTTTTACTGTGTCATGGGAGTAGCTGGAGTGATTGCCCTTGGAAAGGGAGGAAAGTGGAAGCACCGGTCCTTTCCACTTGCCATCCATCTATCACAAAAGTGGTTCCTGAAGTCTGCTGCCCACATGCTCATCCATGCTGGAAGCAGCTTCACACCAGCCTTGCTTCCAGGCTGCCTTTCTGGGCTGTCCTTGTTAATTCCTTGAGCCTGCAGAGGGCCACGCACCAGGGCAGGCTCCCTTCTCAATTATCAACAGAATCAGAGGGAATCTTGAGCTGACCTTTAAAATGGGAACAGTGTCTGCTTCAGATGAAACTGCAGAACTGCATTTTGAACATGTTTGAATTGGGTTTTGAAAGCCTGTCAACAAAGAGCTGGCAGAAGAGAAGCCTCATTTCAGGGGCCTCTTTATTTCATAGCGAGCAGGGAAATGGACTTTGCTTCCTACTTGTTTGAGACAGACTGACTGAGCACTTGGAATAATTTCTACATAGAACATGGCAACAGGTCAGAGAATCACAGAACCATGACATGCTTTGGGTTGGAAGGAACCTTACAGATCATTTAGTTCCAATGCCCACCATGGAGGATCTTCCACTAGACCAAGTTGCTCAAAGCTCCACCCAACCTGGCCTTGAAACAGGTGGTACAAGTGATGTGAGAGCTCAAAAAACCACAAGAAAAGGCTGGAGCTTTTGTTCTGTTCAGTCACTGAGAATTTTGTCATAATCCTCAAGGGGTCCTCAGTTCCACTTCCATATTTTCACTTGGAATACTACAGCACAGCAAAGCAAATTCAGCACATGAGGAACAGAGCAGTGTGTTATAAAACTGGTTGTTACCTTCAATAGCAAAAGGCTTTCCCACAGTTAGGAGCTTGCAGTCGGCATCTATTGATACTTCATAATCTAGGAGTGCTTTATCCATGATGAAGGCATCAAGTTTCTCTGGATCATGCCTGTATTCAACATCAAAGTCAGAAACACAACCACTTCGCAGTCTAAGACTCAGTGACATTCACTGAATATTTGTCTATGCAGTTTTCTGGAAGATTACTGTATGAAAACAGGGACCAGGGACTGCTATTTGCACATCTGCACTTAAAATGAAAACTGATTTATATTTTGAAGGAGGGAATTGTGTATGAAATGCAAACTTTGTGCATTAAAAGCAGTCAGTGTGTTTAGGACTTATTTTGCTCCCACAAAATCCTATTGTTCTGAAAGACAAAAATCACTACAAATGTTGGACTTTGACTCAACTGAAAGTGAGCACAAGGCTTTAGTGGAAAAGATCAAAAATTGCTAAAATACTGTTGCTGTCTTGGTTTCTTTGTGATGTTAAACTTGGGGATATCAGAGCAAAAACACAGAAGGATAACTTATTCAAAGGTGTTTCTCCTTTCTCCTTGAATATGAGGTAAATTATTTCCTTCACCCTTCAGCTTTTCCTTGTGTTGTCCTTATGAACACAGATGACTAAAATAATAATTTCTGAACAGCATGTTTGTGTAAAATGATACAAAAGAACAGTTGCAGTGCCTGTTCTCATCTGAAGCTGGGACTGCACCCTTCATTCTTGTCCCCTTAAAAGTCTGGGTGCTCTCCTGATGTGATTACTTCTTTGATTACAATCCACTGACTCCACTGCTATGTGTCTTAAAAATCAATGGGATGGGTCTGGGAAAAAATATCTATAAATAGGAAACAACAGGAAAAAACTTCTGGCTGAAAGTTCTCAGGCCATCTGCCAGGCAAGATAAAATGAATGAATGATTTCAGGCTTATTACCACCTCTCCTGTTTCCTGGAAGAGTTGTGTGACCCCCAGACAGTTAAGCACAAATGTCTCTGAGGCACACTGACACCATGATTCCCTAAAGCAACAAGACTTTTATTACTTTTTACCAGTCTAGTGCTTTTTAAAATTAATGATAAATTAAGGTTCCTCTCTGAAAACCTCCTTTCCTCCCACTGTGCTGAGGAACCTCATTGGCAGCTTTTGCTTGGACTGGATGTTTTTTCCTGAATATTTCCCACTGCCTGACAAAGGGCTCCCAAGTTCAAAAAACCTGCCAGGAGTTTATACACTGCCCTTACCTGATGGCACTTCCACACCCAGGTGAAGCACCTGGTGTACAATTTTATACCTGAAGTACAAATGTGTATTAATCCATTGAACTCCCATGTTTTGTGGGACCCTCAGCACTGGGAAGGTCAGAGAGAGAGGATCAGTGGGACATGGGATCCACAGAGTGGTGACATTTTCTAATTCAGCTGTCTCTCTGTCACTATCTTTGTCTCTCCCCACCACCATCTCCACCACCACCACCTCTCTGTCTCTCATATTTACTGTTACATAAAATCCATACTACGGACTTTGGCTTCATTTTCACCTTAATCCAGGCATGTCTCTTAACAATTTTAATAACCAGACCATAACAACCAGGGAGGCAGGTGTGGTGCAGCATGCAGGGGCTCACTTGAGGAAGGCCACGCCATCGGTGGTGGCAGGGACATTGTAGCGCCGCATGTACTCGTGCATCTCTGGGAAGCTCTGCCTCACGTAGTCCTCGGCGCTGCTCTCCCGCACCGTGCCGAAACGGAACCCTTGGGATGGGTGGTGCAGCTGAGAGGAGGAACAGGAGAGGGTTAGCACCGGTATCTGCCTCCCATCACACTGGGTGTCTCGGCCCTGTCTCAACAACAGTTCCTCAGAGATCCTGGGCGTCTGTGGACCTGCCTCTCTGGGTATATTCCTGCAGGCAGCCTTCCACCCCCCAGGAAAAGCCTGTAAAGACGTACCAGGTGACTAAATAGCCTGTCTGTGTATTCTCATGGTTTTCTTAAAATGTGAAAAACAGTTCCCATGAAACACCCTGAACACCCAAATCTAGGTGTTTATTGTGATTATTTGTCTCTAAAACAGAAAATGTTTCAGGAAGTGTTATGAGAAGCCTCTGGGCTGCCTGCAATCCACTTTCTGGGGCTCCGGGTACTCAGCAAAGGACACACAGCCTGGATTTGTTTTGGCAGAATGTTTTACTTTGTCCTTACGGATGAAGTGTAGCCTTCTGCAGAAGGGTAGCACCCCTAGTTAATTTCTAGAAGCCTAGACCCCATATCAGAGTCTTTGATGACTTTCCTCAGAGACAAACTGAGGACTGAAAGGTTGTGTGCACCATTAAGTCTCTCCTGGCAGTGAGAAGGAGCGAGAATTCCCCTCTGCATGGCCCAGGCTGCAACCATGGATGTACACACAGACTCATTTTTGCAGCTCTGTGCCCTGCCCTTTTCTGAACTGACTCCACAGTCTGCAGCCCCAAGGAGCCCAGTTCAGGTTTCACAGACCCCTCTTTCTAAAGTTTCTGTTTGCCTTTGGGCTGTTCAACGACTTGTGCGGGAAGTCTCAAGCTGCCATGGAAGAGTCAGGCAGCATCTTCCACTATGCCAAGCATTTCCTTGAGCTGACTGAGTGCTGCCACACTACACTAATTAAAAAGCCTTCAGCAACCTATCAGCCTCTAACAGGCCAAGCTTTCAGAGCACAGGAAGCCAAACAGAGCTAAGGCTGAACCAGTCATGCTGTATTTTCTTCCCAAGAAGCTCACGGACATCATAGCAGCTTGCAAAGACAATCTCATCACAGCCATGCTCTGCTTGGCAGAGACCAAGCAAAGAAGCATTCTGCCAGTCCATCTGGCCTCTGCATTATCATCTAAGCAGAACAGAGTGCAGAGCAGCACAAAGCCATAAAAAGACCTTTCCCAGTCTTCTCTTCAATGACCCCATGGATAAGAGTGTTTGCAGGTTTTTTTTAGAATAGCAGAGTTAGGATGTAAACTCACAGTCACCTGGTTTAGTCTGAAAAGAAACAGAAAAAAGTCTTCTGGGTGGTGTTTCTGATGTCGTGGAAGCTATGAACATTCTGTATCTTTGGTAATTTTTACCTGAAAAGTGGGCAGGTGGTTACCACCCTGTGGTCTGCTGATCTGGTCCCTGTGTCACAACCAAGGAATGAGACCTGCAGCTAATTCCAAGTCTGTGGGTATGGAGGGAGTCCTGGCATATTCTTTTTATGTGTTCTGGTGTAGATGGCTGTGGGACAAGCAAAGCAAGGTGTGCCTCCATCTGGAGCTGGCCATAGTGCTGTGCCAGAAGGACTGTGGGCACAGAGGGAAATGTTCTTGCCTGGGAGTGTGGGAGCAGCATTCAAGTGCCAGAAGACATAAATAACAGGAGCTGGGCTGGGACAATACATCATGGAGACTTCCAGCACAATGCTGCCAGCCCCAGTCTTGAGGGCTGAAGACTACCTGCTTAAAGAAGGAACTTGGGGTGGGGTTCATGTGCTCTGTCCCAAGATCATCACCATTGTCAGGACTAATTTTTTTAGGTTTTATTTCTTGTCAGTTTCAGTGGAGAGACCAAAACCCCATTGAAATCCAAGACTGAACCACACTGGCATCTTCCAAGTTAACTTAGGTGTTTGTTGTGAAGTATGTGGCCCACCTAGTGATGCCAACTGCAGTGCAAAATCTGATCTGCAGATAAAGTCTGACTTCACTGGAAAGCATCTCTCTCAGACTGTCACCAATGTCTACATTTGGTTGAACTTTTTAGCCTGAATGAGAAAGGCTGGTACAAAAACAACAAACTGCACCTCCATACAATTCTCCACTCTAAATCCTTTACTGAGGACTGCCCACACTTTGCTTTGTATTGGGCACACTGTCAAATTTCACCCCAAATGATGACAACATGGGAATGTTTATTAGATCAAAAGCCCATTTGGCTTAATATCTTGTCTCTAACAACACCATATGCCTGGGTGTTGGGAAGTCAGTATAAGGGAGCTGTTCACTGATCCCTTGTATCCAGTGCTCTACCTGCTTCTGGTAATCCCTGCTTTTTCTAAAGCATTGTGTGTCTGCAACTTTTTATTTGATCAACTCCTTTTATGAAGGATAAATGTTAACAGTTGTTTTAATCCTCTATGTCTTTCAATGACTTCTGTTTTCTTCTTGCTGCTGCTTATCCACAGGAGGAAAAGGTTTGCTTGCAGCTCTGTGGATTGACAGTGCAAAATGCTGCCAAAAGCACTTCACCGATGATTTGCTAAGACTGCTAAGGGTTACTTGCTTCAACAGAAGATAAAAACTTCAGGATGGAAACAAGACTCATCACTTGACATTGATGATTTCTTACCTTTTGTAGTCCTCTCCTGGGAAGATTATGTGACAAGATGGAAACCACAAATATCTGTGTCCTGACCGGATAGGTAAATGCCATAGTCTTACTGTGAATCTTGCCTTATTGTCTCTTTTTTCTAATATTTTCTGTTTCTCATGCTTTCTTTCTTTTGTGTTTCTCATGTTTTGAAAGTCCTATACTGAAAGAGTCTTTCTGTTTTTTATAAACCAATAACAGAATGTTAATGCCTAGGGTTTTGGAGAAATTATAAAGTCTAAAAAATCAGCATTTGAAGAATCAAGAATGGAGTCTATGTAATTTTTTTGAACTCGTAATTCAGGGGAGTCAGGTACTTACTTTTGTACCAGTAATTGCAAATGTAAAGACCAGCTTATTGAAGAAAATAGTTGTTGAAATTAAAGTAATTTCTACTGTGTGGGTTCTCTGCTTTTGTGTATATGCTGTGTTTCTTCACTCAACATTCAGCTAGTGTCAAAGGTGAATAACCACCACAAAGCAGGTAAAGGACTCTAGGATACTTTTTGTATCCAGAACACCTGGAGGCTTGCTGGTGACTCAAGTGTGATTAAAAAGAAATTAATGCAATAGCTGCAGATCCATCCCCAGACACGAGTTTTCTTGGCACTCAGCTTAGATAGCCTTACAAAATCCCTCCAAAATCGGACATCTGTGGCTGTAAGAAATGGAAAGAACAAGATTTAGACCTGGAGGAAGGCTTTGAGGCAACAGTGAAGTGGGGTTTATGCACTTTCTGTCCCAAGATCCTCATCACAATTGTCCTGGCTTGACAATCCATTGAACAAGATGTGAAGATTGTTATAGGTACAGATATTGTAAAATAGCAGTATTTCAGATAAAGATATTTAAATTTCTTTAACTGTCAGATCATTGAATCACGGAATCATTTAGGCTTAGAAGACCCTCAAGATCAGACCCCAACCACTAACCCAGCAGTGCCAAGCTGTCCCCAAGAGTCACATCTACAGGTCTTTTAAACCCCTCCAGGAGTGGCGACTTCACCACTTCCCTGGGCAGCCTGTTCCAATGCCTGATAACCCTTACGGTGAAAGACTTTTTCCTGGATCTCCCTTCTGAAGACTCATTAGTGTTTACCCCTTGAGCATTATCTGGGAAGGTCACCACAGCCATCTGCAGTTGGCTGCCAGCTTGAGCAGGGAAACACCAACAGCCTGGGCAGTCCAACAGCAAGGGTATGAACATATCAATTGACAAGCTATGTTAAAAGCTATTAACTGCTAATGTATTTTAATATTTTATTTGTTACAAGCTAAAAGGGGTTAAAAACCTAATTAGTGCTGCTGGTTAGTGGCTCTCCTATAAAAGGTGAGAGCTCCAGCAGCTAACAGTATCATTTTTGCATCTCAAATACTGGAGATCATGCATTTCCTATCAGTGAACTGAGTTTTATACCTGAAGCAATGGTGTATACTGTGAGTGGCCATTCTTAAGGTGCACCCAGAAGTTTTAGAACCACCTCCAAACTCTACCATGAAGAAGCTGTTCCACATGAAGTTGTGATGATGCACATGGTGATATCCCATTTGGACTTGGTTTAGTGTTTGGGGCAGATTCAAGAGATAAGTGGGACATGGAGCCAGAGGGGCCTGAGCACTTGTCCTGAGTACTGAGTGCTTGGATTTCACAGGCTCAGGGCTGTGGAATGCCAAGACCAGAGGATCATGCTGCACAGGACAGGGATGGACGGCTCAGGAGGACATCCCATCTTCTCTGAAGGCAGCAATCTTGGGAGGGAGGACTAGGACATGTTGCTGGGAGGTAGAGGATGAAGGTGCAGGAGAAAGGCTAAAGAGCCCTGATTTTTGCAACTGATGTTCCTGTGAACACTGCCATCCCTGTGACCTCTCAGGATAGTATCTACTCTAGCACACATGAATTGTGCCCAGCATTTCCAAGAATGAGTCTCACTGTTGAGGAAAATGTAACATGGATAAAGAAACAAACAAGAGGCAATGTTTTCTTACATTGTGAAAGAAAACAAAGGGAAATGTGAATGCTGCCAAGCACTGAGGAGGTGAAATTGTCATTGGGTCACTTGAGCCCTGAAACAGGGAGGCCATGTAGTGTTTAAGGAAACACAAGAGCTTTACAGTACATCCAACTTCTCTGACAGTGCCAGGACAAGCTTTGGAACTTCTTAAGAGTCTTCTGTGCCTTGCACAACATGATGCTCCCAGAAAAATGATGCTGGTGCTTCTTGCTGCTGAAAGCATACACTGCAGCTACCAGATCCCTTGGCTTGGCCTCTTACTTCCAGATCTTCTTGGTTTCTGTCTGCTGTTGTTAAAACATCTGCTGAGTGGGAAGTGGAGAACTTGTTTTATTTGGGAAGATGTTGAGACGAATTGGGCATCTGCATACATCTATGGCTTGGGCTGCCAATTATGCATGAAAATACCAATGTGATAAACACCAATGTGATGAAACCACAGCAGCAGAAACAGGAAAACACAGTCCTGGATGACAGAGGTTTTGCATAACTTGGCACATTCCATTTTATGTAATGCACTGCCATTGCACTCAATGCTGTCAGCTGGGGAGAGCACCTAGATCCCAGCTTGAAAGGAAACAGGCCCAGCAATCTCCAGTGCAGGTTGGGATTTAAAACTGAAAATGTAGCAGTTAACCTCAACACACTCAGAACTGTGGGACTGGGGTTTTGAGGTCTTTTTAGCAGGTTCTGGCTTTTTATGACTTTTCAGTGCTGCAAAGCCAAATGATTTACCTCAAGGACTTTTCTCCCCTTGATGCCCTGGTTTTGTTTAGTATCATTTTGAGGCTTGCATCACAATCAGCTGCCAGTAAGAACCCCAGGTAGAGAAAATTTAGAGTCTCAGCTCCAAAAAAGTAGAAAATACAGTACTGCCTCCTGATCCCATGGAGTTTGAGCTTGCTGGGACCTGTTGGGAGACAAAGAACATCTAAACAGAATAACTGCTGGGGAGGGAAATTGTGGCTACTTTCTACAAGCCATGATGTAACTGTAATCTAGGAAATGCCTTCCCAGCACCTGATTGATGGGGCAGCAGCTGCCTCACTGCATCTGGTTCAGAATCATTCTGTGCATCTTGAAACAGGACTGGAGGAAAAATGCTTTGGGAGCTCCATTTCTAATTATGATCTCAACTCAGGAGAAGCATTTAATCATTAATTCTGCTGTCCTCTTTAGTGCCCGAATTCAACCCCATGAATTATTTTTCAAGGGAAATGAGAAAAAGGCAACCTAGTATGCAGCTGAGTGCAGTGCCAGTGACCACTCACTGCAGTGACAGAGTTAACATGGATTCAGCTTTTACCACCACCTACAATAGTGCTTTTTAATTTAAATAGGATATAGAAAGGAGGAACATGGCTGAAAACGCTTTCCTAACTTTTACAACAACTTCTGAGGAAAAACTATGGTGCAAAGTGTTTTAGTAGCTCACTCCCACGACAGTGCTGGTTACCTGGTACAGCACCAAGTGCAATGTTTAACGGGCACCTTGTATATCAACAGAATTGCCAGCATCATCTCTGCCAAGCAACTGCTGCAGAACCTGGAAACTCTGCTCAGCTCCAGTTGCTAATCACTGGAGGATAACATTAGGTGAAGAACTGGTGTGGTTTTAGAAATCTGCTCTTTTACAATGACACTTCTGCCTCTGGCAGATAAAGCAATTTTACTTTGCCTTATGTAACCCACACATTTAGGTGGTTTCCCAGCCACCAATAGATTTCCCATAGCCCAGTGACAAAATATAAGCAATTGGAAGTGCTAAGCAAAGTTTCAGCAGAAAATGAACAAAACAAATGTAATAATAGTAATTCAAAAAAATCCCAACCACAAACCGATATAAAACTGTTCATGGGCTTTCCTTACTTATCTGCAGGAGTTTTTGAAAACTAACTGGTGAAACTAACTAGTGAATATTTATGGGGTGCAGAGGGAGATGAAAGAAAATTATTCACAGTGAAGCACATGAATTTCAGATTTTAGCAGATGAAAATTCACAGCTCAACTTCTGGAAGTGGAGGTTTTGGTCAGGAACTGTTCCACGTGTTCAAGCATCAGAAACCGAGATGTTCCCAGGGCCTCCAGGAGAGGGTGCTTGCAGAATACATTTGCAGAATACATCAACGCTTTTGCTTCTCTGTTGCAAGAAGTATCCATGGAGCCGATTCTTTCCTTGCCAGGATAATGACACAGATTTCCTTAAAATTCTGTCACTTTGAATCCAGCTCACCCAGGTCATTATTTGGCATAAAACCTGACGGCTGCATTGAAGTCAGTGAGCAGCTTCCATGTGGACACAAGTGCACAGTCCACTGCTGACAGTTTATTCTCTTCACTGCAACGCGGGAATATGTGAAAGGAAACTGTGACTTAAGTCTCTGGTCAAAAATGTGAGCCTTTGTGTTCATGGTCCTTGTGTGAGTGCTAATAATTAAATGTAAGACCCGCTCTGCTCCTTTGTGTGTTGGGAAAGCTGTTCAGCTCAGAGAGGAGACAGGAGACTCCTCAGGTTAATTTCTGAGGTTTGTCCCGATGATTAAGGTACTAGGCAGTGCAAAAAACTCCATAAGAAGAGCACTCTGGAGAATATGAACTTGCAGGTGTGTTTATACCTGTTTCTTAATAGCATTCTAAGAGTTTTCTGGGCAGAAGGATCTTTGAGCTGTGATTTATTCTGGGAGAGCTGAGAACTGTAAGGTAGCAAGTCTAAATTATTGTAGGAAAAATGGGTAGACTGAGGGAAAAGAAGGGATGTAATTCCCAAAAGGCAGTAGATCACTGCTTCCAATTCCACTTCAGCAGCACAAAGCAGCCATAAAAATGTTCCAGATGGAGTCACTTCATCCAGCATGTTCTTCTGCATGCTCCCTGTAAAACAGGGCTACTGCTGCTGTCAGGCAGGTGAAATCCTTTTCAAATTTTAAGCAAGGGAAGGAGAACTGTGTGGCTAAGAACATATTCAAGCTACTAAAGAGATACCAAAAAGGATTTCTGGTTAGAGCATTCCTCTTGTCCTTCCATCCTGAGTCTCAAGTCTCTGGATGAAAAGCTATCACAAAGCTCTGCAAGCATCTGAGGGCTGAAGGAGGAAACCGAATGTGGCAGCAACTTGAAGTGTAGGTAGTTTTCCCACTTTCAAAACCATCATCTTTAAAATCCTTTTTCTAACAATTTTCTTCTGCTCCAGTTGTTGCTGGTTGAAGGTTAATCCTCCTACCCCCTGGCCATATGGCAACTGTGCCCTGGATACCAGGGCTGAAAACAGTCCTCTGCTTAAACCTTTAAGGCAGGAAGAATGCTCTGTTCTTTCCAGGAAAGGAACAAACAATGAGTTTGTGTTGTAAAGGGGTCATTAGTAACCAGGATGAAGAGGTTTCCAATTGTAAGTGGTGGAACTGTCTACCTGCACAGCCCTGATTTCTTCAACACATTATTTGCTATTTGCTATTTGCTTTGGGTTCAAGAGCATCAAATGAAGGTAGATCAGAGGGAGTTCTGTGTTAGCAACAGATCCAGCATGGGAACAAAAAGGGATTTTTCCTTCTTGGAATCAGTGAGGAATGTGTTAAGCAAGAACTGTAGATGAAAAATTACAGCCACATTTGGATACTTTGGCCACCTGCACAGTGAAATATAGACATTAGTATTTGACTTTACCTGCTGTTCAGTCAAATCTTAATGTACTCAGTGAAAACCACTATTTCTTCCAGAGGACTTGGGTCCTTTGCATCCCTGAAATCCAATGCACAAGTTCTGTCTCCAGGAAGGTGAGCCAGACTAGCATTTTGGTCTAAATAGATCACAATGGCTGTGACTTTAGTGAACAATAATAAACGTTCTCCATGCTGCTAAGTCAGCTACACGATGACCTTCCACCTGTCAGGAAGATCAGGATGATCAGCTTATGCACCCTCACTGCTCTCTGCCACTCACTGAAGTTACTTCAGTAACTTCTTCTTGTAATTCTCCACTTGCATTATTTCTTGCAAGGGTCTGAGCCCCACCTATAATGCAGCTGCTATTTCTGGTGGTGGGGTCACTTTCCTTTTTTTAAAAAATGTTATGACATTCAGGCATTTAGTTTGAGAGTAAGAAACTGACATCCACATAGATGTGAAAATGCTGCAACACATTAATTCCTTCTGGTGCTTGGAAAAACAACCTTCATGATCTGCACCACATAGAATGAAGGCAGCAGGACTTGCTCCCTTCCACACATACCCTAAATTCTTTGACTCAAACAATGAAGTGAGGTGAAGAGCATCCAGGGCAGTCAGTGACAGTGCGAGGCTTTGTGTGTAGGTGAAGATCTCAAACAGCAAGGGTTAATATGCAAAGATAACCAAAAGAAAATTGGTGGCAAGAAGGCATAAATAGCGCATTTCATTAGGGAAAAAAACCTTGATTTGCAGAACACTGCAGTGCATTGTCTGATAAAATGGGTATCAGAATGCTGCAGATCTGAGCTGGACAGATTCTGAGCCTCCAAAGCTGTAACTTTAACAAGAAATCTTTAATGAGGTGGTAGGGAAGCTAAACAAGTCAAGATTTCACCTCCATAAATTGCAGGTGCCTTTCATTCCTGTACGAGACAGCTCTGCAATTCTTTATGCTGGCTGGAGATTGATACTCAATTGTGCATTTGTGTGAGAGTTCTACACTTTGCCCTCTGTGACACTGAAAGTCCTCTTGAGTTCATATCCTTCAGTGACTCATTAATACTCAGAAAAGCACCTTGTATTAATTAGCAGGCTGTGATGTTGTGAATCATGACCTTTCTGGGCCCAGTAACTTCCTTCACAGAAACACATGCTCTGTAGTTTCTCCTTTTAACTGTAAAAAGAACCCTGTGGTCCTGCACAAATACTAAACCCTGTGGCAGCAGTAAGATTTCTTTAAACTCAACTGAGTTTGTAACTTGATTTTTTATATACAATTTAATGCATTTAATGCATATTTAAATAAATACTACTTCATTATCTATTTAACACACAGCAGTTCAAGTGGTGCCCCTTATAATGATCATCTCAGGCTGCTGCAGTGAAAGACCACAGCAGTAATTTCCATTAATGTAACTCCTACAGAAATTCCTTTTTCAGGAAGAAAATTTACCAATAAACACACAATAGTTACGGCCCCACTCTAAAAATTGCTGAACTCGATGGAAAATATCATTAAAGCAGGAGTATTTGAATCAGGCCTTTAATGATGAAAAAGGCCTATAGAGTGGCTTGACCTTTCTTTTTATGTGACTTGGTGTTGCTAAAGCTCATCTGCAGTTGCTTGCCAGTTGTATTTCTGGACAGTTTTAATACAAGTAACACAAAGTATTCAACTGATATAATAAGGGCCATAAAGTCTCTGAATTAATTGAGATGTTCATAAATCAGAAACGAGAGCTTGAACCCTCGCATTTTATATATCTAGGTACAAGTATCTGGGTGGTTGCACATACTGAATTCCTGATTAACAAAACCTCAGAAATACCCTGCCTGGATCACTCAAAGTACTTAGTTTTGCAATAAAAAGGTGGGCATCTCAAAAGAGCAAGTCTTCAGACACTGCACTAGGAGAAGATCAGAGATTTCTGGGGACTAATCCCAATGTACACCAAGGCTCTGTAAAGGACTTGCTGGGTGGAACTTGCCAGAGTGACTGTGAGTGTCCACAGCGTATTCCTTGGGGCACGTTTTTTTTTTTTGGTGAGTTTTGAAAACACTATAATTCAGGTAGAGAGTAGGAGGCACTTCCAGGGAATGGTTTAGGTGATTGTATCCTGAAGCCAATGCCTTAGCAGCACCTGTACAACAACTGTACAATAAGTGTAAAGGTATAGTAGACTGAGTAAATAATATGTCTTATGTCTTCACTGCAGGCAGGTAAAGTTAGGAGAGACAACACTGTGAAATTACTGGTGATGGGACCCACAGCAGCAGCCCTTTTTTTGTTAAATGAAGTTAATAGGATCAATATTTTATGTCAAAATATAATGTGGCAAGGACTTGCCACTGCCAAGGGCTGTTTTTGAAGGTAAAGTGATGCAGAGAAGTATAAACACAGCCAGAGCAAATGAACAGGCTACTCAAGTGTGTACTGAAATGAGAAAAGAAAAGCTAACAGCTGTCACAGAAGTCACAATGGTTGGATAGCACCCAAAAAGCTCATTAAACTGTTGAAAGAACAACACTTTTTGCAGAAAGAAAGGCCAGGCGTTGGACTACCTTATGGAAAATCTGCCCAGCTCCTCTCCTGCTGCTGCTGTTTGCTTCCATCTTGGCATGTTTGAAATACTTCTTCTGCCCTATGGGCTTCCAGAATTCTTTTGCCTCAAAATAACCTGAACTACCCAACACACTCAGGACTTCATAGTGCATCTCCAATATGTGTTCTTACATGAAAAACCTGAAAGCCAAGTTCCTGCTTCGGGTCCTCTTTACACTAAAAATCCCCACTCTCTGGGGGATCCTGTAGAATCACTTGCCGTGAGTTGTTTTGCAGAGTAAAATGTTTTCTTCCTAGGACTTATGTGTGGCTGTAGCAAGGACTAAATTATATGTAACAGAACAACCTGGTGGGGGGTATCCTTGCTCATGGCAGGGGGGTGAAATCAGGTGATTTTTCAGATCACTTCCAACCCAAACCATTCTGTGATTCTGTGGTCAGACCATCCCCAAGGCAGGCTGCTGGTCTGCATGCCTGGAGGAGGAATATCTGAACCCTGGAAAGAACTCAAGTTTGGTTGAGTACCTGGCTGGCCAGGTACTCTGACAAAGAATAATATTGTAATATTTTTGTGCATCTTAAGAGGTGACACTAGAAGAAAAAGTCAAATAAGCCCCTGTGATTCAGATGAGAGAAGGGACAAAAGTACCTTAAATGATATGAATACAACATTTTTCTCTATCTCCTGTATCTGTAGACAAGCTTTTAAACTTCTTTGCCATGTACTGTAGAGAACTTCTTCAGAGGGATTCAGCACACAGACGCATATTCCATCTGGGCAGCCAGGTGCTGCAGCTATCCCCTTGTCCTCAAGCAGGAGGCTGAACATGTTCCAGTGGACACAAAAGCTATATTTGCTAGTTTCCACCAGCAAGAGATGATGTCTAAAACCTGAACAGTTAGAAAATGAGGGGGGAGGGGGCAGCTGTGGCCCAAAACTGTGCATTCTCTTAGAAGAATTCGATTTTAAGGCAGCAGAACATTGCTTCAATATCTCTACAACCTATTGGCTCCTGTTGTACCTCCTGTTGTAAAAGGTCACTGAAAGGGGACCTAGGAAAAGGGACAGCCACCTTTGATGGACACTGCAGGATCTACCTGCAGTGAGCTACCCTGGTTAAGATTCTTACACAGAAAATTCATAGCAAGTTTCCCAAATTCAAGACTTATTCCAGTAAATTAATTCTCCTTCCTCTCACTGCTTTCCTTCTGCTCTGGTTCCTGTCTCTCTGGCTGCTCCTTCTTTCAGCAGCTTGATGATATTTCTATATTCTCTTCTATATCATTAGTGGATTTAAAGGTCCAACTGAGATAGCTCTAATTCTGTCCTTCCTGACTGTTCACAACCTCAGATGGGATTTGCCATTTATAGCTGACAGCCTGAAGAAATTACATGTCTTACATCACCTCGAGAAGACTGCTCCTCTATTTTGGGCTTTGTTTTTTAAATAAATTTCAAAAGCGCAGTACAAAGGGCACATGCATACCGAAAGCAGCAGAAGAATGTTTAGAAGTATATTTAAATTAAAAAAGGTTATTTCTCCCTTCTGCTGCCTTCTTTTTGCAATGAGTCTCCACCACTGAAAAGAAAGAGGTAAACATATCTGGGAAGAAAAACCCAAGCATAAAATCTTTTAGCCACACGAAAAATGCTTTAAGTAACTAACTAAAATGTGGTGCATCTAACTGTGTGACTGCTGTGCCCCAAACATTTCCTAAACCTAAGCTTTAACTCTTAGAGAGAACTTTGAATAGATACAGCTCAGGCTCTGTGTGAGCAAAGGTTAAACCAGTGCATTTCCTATTACAACTGCTCTTCCAGACTAAGACTTTTGAGGCAAATGCATGAATGAAATACATAAAACTATCCTGTGGCTCATGTAATGGCAGGCGATCTTCTTTTTTCCTAAAATCTGTGTTGTCTAATTCCCACAGTGGGAATCGACTACTCAGAGGCTTAGATTTATTCCATGAAGCACGGAAGTGCTTTTCTGGGAAAGGCCAGAAATCCCACTGACTTAATGGAATCACTGAGGTTGCCAACCAAGAGTCATTGGTGTTTCTGTTCTGGACCAAGACCTGTGTCTGCAGCACCTGACATGCTTCAATGTTCTGCACTAAGTTTCAACAGCACAGCTTTAGAATAATTTAATTTTCCTTGGGAACTGCAGGAATTTCCCAATCCCTGTTTTAAAAACTCTGCATGTGGTCACAATAACAATGCTGAAAAATAGGATGCAATCTGATGCAATTTGATTTGATGGATGAGGAGATGCCCAAGAAAAGAGTAGAGGACTAACCTTGTTTTCAAACCAACACTGTGGCTTCACACAACACTGTAGAAGAGATACCCCTGGAGCTGGGGAGATTCAGCTGAAAATGCTCACCTGCTTCTTCAGAATGCTTTGAAGAAAACATATATACTGATTCTTTCCTTCCTATAGGGCTTCTGTGCCTTATATTGATGAAGATATTCATGTAGTATTTATGGTATTTTTTGCTGGGAGAGAATGGCAGATTATTAGAAGCAATTTGCTTTAAGCCATAAATCAATTTTAGAGCGCCTCAGGTCAGCCATGGTTGTTCTTTGTTTAAAGCATTTTTGGTAGAAACTATCTAGTTAACATTGCAGGGACTGAGTCAGGCACTGCATCCACAAAGTCGAAACTGTCTGGTCATTAGCCTGACTGCAAGGTTTCACTAAAGTAACAGATGGAGCCTGGCCTTTGCTGTCTGGAGGGACATATATACCATTTATTTGCACAGCTTACAAAAGCAAGATGTATGCCCTGTTCTTGTGTTATTAAAATTACTTTTTTACAGTGGCACAACAATCTATCAGCTAAGTCCCTTGAGACAAACACATGGTGGAGTGTTCCTGTACCAGCAGTAAGGTCGTGAGTACAAAACTGTGGGTAATACAATCACACCTTCACTGCAGAAGTGCCGCATGAGCAAGGGAAATTTGCTGTTGCCACTGTGTCCCCTGGAGCGACTACCGGGTGCAGAGGATGCTTTGGTGTCACCTGCAGCCATCTATTCTCTGTACAAGCCATTCTGCCCCTTGCTTTCCTGATCACCACTTAGTGGCAAATAAATTAACAACAGTTTTATGAAAGGACTGGACTCAAATTCCAACTGAAGACCCCTTGGGAAGGGTGAGAGAGCAGGTGGAGGAAGTTCTGGGAAGTCTGAGCTCTTTGCAGATGGGCAGTCGACAAAACTGCTCATCTCCTCCCATGACGGCTCCCCAGCGGAAACAACACTGCAAATCAAATGCCTGTAAAGTGAATGTGAATACTTGTCAAGCGAATTCCACTGTTTTGAAGCACAAGGCAGGGTTTTCCAAAATGTTTCCGTTCTGCTGTGTTTCATTTAGCATTCATGGGGAATTTTCTCAGCAATGCCTTTGCCAGCAGCATTATGACCAGTGAAATACTTGAAAAATCCTACCTAGAGAGGATCAATGGTTTTGTCTTGTTCTGTGCAGCTGTTTAGTCTGAACAGATCTCAGGATGACCTGAATCATCCAACTGATTTAAACAACTCCCATCAAAGGGAACTTGGAACTGTACTCAAGCCCTTAATCTGCATGTGGAACCCACTACTCTTCTCTGCAGTGGACAACACTAGAATACTTCACCCTTTTCCTCATCTTCAATCTTTTAAATCCTTCCCCCCTACACTCTTATGGGTTTTTAAAGGTCCTCTCTCACTGAACTTCCTTCCTGAAATGCCACCAGGTGGTAACTAATTGTAGTGCAACTGCTGTTTTCCACAAAGATTTATTTCTGATTTTGTTAGAAACCATAAATTACACAGCAGTGAATTCTGAGGGGAGAGAAGAAGAGGCTGAATGAGTAACAACAGACATGCTTTACCTTTGGGTCATGTATTCCAGAAAGTTCTTCATAGATCTTCTCTCCCACCATGACAGCAGCTAGGTTGGCTGTGTATGTCGACAGACAAAACAAGCAGAAAATTGCCCAGAGATTCATTAAAAACCTTCCAGTCCAGCACTTTGGGGGTTTGATGGCAGCTGTTCTTCCAAACAGGATTGAGTAGCAGACATTGAGGGCAGAGGAGAAGGAGAAGACTTTGTTTCTGTTCCTTCCCTTAGGGGTCATTCCAAAAGGACTTTTCCACTCATACAAGGTGAGGAATATAGCTGTAATGTGAAGAGCAACAAATATCCCCAGCCACATAGTCCAGTGAAGTGGCCACATAAAGGCTCCAATAGGAGCTGCAGTGTCTTTGGTCCTCACCAGGATCCCCAAGCTAGTTGAAAAGAAAGGGCTGGTGAAATCAATCACCTGGCTTCGGGCAGTATTGATGCTGAATGATGTCACTGCCATGTGAGCTGTACCAGCAAGAAGGTCTCCCACCAGCCCTGTCCAGTGACCATTCTTCCAGGCACCATATTTTCCATCCCCAACAATGTACAAGTCAAAATCAAAGTTCATATCCTCAGCCAGCTTCTCCAGCAGGTCAATGCAGTAGCCATAGCAGCACTTCTTCAGCTCAATGGGAACGGTGTCATTGCCCCCTTGGAGGGTCTCAAATAGGTTGTCCAGCACACCTGAATCATTGGTCAGCGGGTCCAGGCACAGCTGCCCTGCTGGGCAAAGACCTTCATCATCTACATTCCTTGTGAAGACAAAGGGATGCTCAATCAGAGTCACCACCCTCAGGTGAAGCCGGGTGGGGTGTTGCAGGTGACTTTTGTGTCTCTGTGCCTGTTCTGGCCATATCCCATAGTCCATGATGATCTTCCCTTCTTGCCAGCTCCCCAGGCGCGTCCACATCGGGTTCCCAATAGGGTCATGCTGCAGATTCCAGATGAAGAAGTTGTTTTCTGAGCTGACAATGGATGAGCCCTTCACCTTAATGTGGCCACTGAGACCATCAAAAGTTGTGTTGGCTAAAAACCTGTTGGAGGGAGAAAGCAGGGTGGTCAGAAGCAGACAGCTGAACCATGAATTTATGCTGAAGAGAGTAGATGGGGATGTTGTTGAACACCTGGACCATTAATAGCACATAGATTCTATGGCACAATGAACCAGCCACATAATTTACAACTAAGCTACGTGGGAATGATCCCCTACATATCTAATGCAAATGCAAACTCCTCAGGAAAGATGTATTTTTTTACTTACTAGAAAAAATGAGTACAAGAACAGTAATTTTTTCAGTTACCTTTGCCTCACAAACTGATGAAACACAGGTTAGCTCTAAGCTGAACTCACCAGATCTGCTGTCACTTTCCTAGATAAAAATATATATGAAAATGGAAGAGTAGAAATCATGTATGAAATGTCCTTCCAAGAAAAATGTTATAATCTCAGTAAGATCTAGCTTACATAAGAGGGGCTACTGAAGTGCTGTCAACAGCTTTCAAGCACTCTCAAGTGAACCAATCTGGATTCAAAAATGCAAATTTGGCATTGGTAAATCACTGTTAGACACTTCAGAATAAAGTAAGGGAAGAAAGTGAAAGATGGTTGCTCTAGGACAGTCAGTTTTAATTCTTACAAAAAGAAACACCCGAAAAAGCAGTTTAAAAAAAAAAATGTACAAAAGTAATGTTCTTAAACGTGCAATGCTGCCATTGAAGCAGATCTCATGAAGTGTGCCAGTTTTGCACCGCACATTTTGCATTGAGAATTCCAGGCTTTTACTATTCCAGATATTGACAATAAAGTTGCATATTTCCTCTGTATTGGAAAGTAGTGTTTGCTAGTAGTTGTCCTTCCCGCCTGTTGAATTCAGCTTCCGGCAAGCCATCAGCAAAGAGGCTAAGAACAACATGGGTGAAGGAGCTGGGAACTCAGCAGGAATTAAGTGTTTGAAGCAGAAAACCCTTTTTAGTGTGAGCACCATGACCAGCTGAACTGCACGCTGCTAACAGCTTTGATAAAGCTGCTATGCATTTGGCAGGGGCTGCACAAGCCTTACAACTGAGGTTCCACTAAAAACAACTGAGTTAAGTTGTTGCTAATATGGTGCAGGGCGAGACGTGCATTTTTTTTCAGTAAGGGGCATTCAGAAGACAGACTACACAGCTGTTGTAGCAGAATACAGTACCTCAACATTAGTCCTGAGAACTGGATGAAAGTTAAGTGTTGGAAGAAGTACAAAGGCTGTCATTCCAGCCTCAATAAGGAAGACATAAACTTTTAAGTAGAGTTAACTGTTTACCAATAGTTACAGAGGATAAAAAATAACCCTAAATTTATTTGAAAAGGATAAATCAATTGCAAGTGTGTGTACATGCATACTTCTGTCTGGTCTCTACCATTTGTTTTGATGACTTTTGATGATTTTTGACGGGGGTTTCAGCAGTTAAAACTCTCCATTATTTAAGTCTCAAGGTCATATCAATTTTAGCCCTTTGGAAAGGTAAATATATGAAAGTAAGTGCTTTAGTTCTGAGTGTGGTTGTGTGTGTGACAGCCTTCTCTGAGGCAGATTCACAGTTCTTGTTCAGTCTGTTTTGAGTAGGTTGAGTTTAGAGAAAGACGACACAGACAATACTCTCAAAAGCAGATGATCTGTACATGTGTTACCCTGGCTCTGGAAATCACGCCTGAAAAGGCAGAGAGGTGTTTATAAATGTAAACGTATATAAACTATAAATCCAGTTTTCATTTTTAAAATCCTTTACCATTTAGTCCAGTGTTAAAGGACACTATAGCTCAACTAATCAGTGGTATCTGCCCGTGTTTGCCCACTCCTAACCCGTGCTTCTTATCTGACAGTGTAACTTCCCTTTTTGTGTATGTAAACACTATCAAGACAAAGTTTATGGGAGCAGGCAATCTTTAGCACTAAAGGAAGGTTTATGTGCCCATAAACTTGTTTGGGTTTTATCTCTCTCTTACTTTTATCTCCCTCAGTCTCTGTAAAAAAATTGTGTCACTTCTTTACAAACCTTGCAGGGTGTACAGGCCAAAGCCATCACTGTGACAGCAACAGTAAAACCATTCCACACGTGTAGATGGGCCTGCACAAAAATGTTTTTAGGAGTTACACGCAAAAGACTGTTAGCAGTTCACAAAAATGCCAAAAAACGGAGGGAGACAAGTCCTCAGGTGGAATAAGCTTGCAAAGTTCTCATGAATTTGTCACCATGCTGCTAATACAGCATGACCTGGGCATGAGAATTCTACAAAGTAGGTGCTTTGGGAGTGACTGAAGTTATGGAATAATGCATTAGATTCATTTTTTTAAGGTGGAATGAGACCAGTGGAATTAATGCACTGTGTTCCCTGACTTGCACAGTACAAATAAGCACACCCAGGAGGGCAGAACAAGCCCTCTGTACCCGTCCTGTGGCTGTGTTAGGAGCAGGTACCTGAGAGAGATTTAGCAGCATTTAAATGTACGACTTCACCACCTCATCCAGTTAGTGCCTTACCTTCGCAGCTGATTTGCATGTTCTGTATTTTTTGTAGTGACAGAACATGAATCAAAATAAGTGATGGGAGCTGTGCTGGAGAAGCATTTTAACAACACTTTGTTTTATACGCAAGCAGCTGCGGCTGCTGAGCATTTGCATGCGCTGTGAGCAGCACCAGTGAAACACATGCCAGCAAATTCAAGTGAAAACTCCTTTACTTGATAACTTTAGGAAACAGATAAGAGGCTCTGACTACACTCCTTAAGCCAGAAATCTCCAGTGTGAATCTCTGGGAATTACAAGTGCTGGGTACTGCACAGACATACTGGCAGTATCTGAGCAGCACTGCTTCAGAAGGGCTACTGACAGATCTGTATGGAAAGACAGCCTGCACAAATTTCAGAAGGTGAAGGGACAGATCCTCAAGTCTGACAGCTGAATGAATTTTCTTGATGCTGTGTCAATATATGGGAGCTGACATTCACACTGACAGTCTGTGATAACAGCATCAAAGCTTTATCAGAGTGACTTCAGTTTGAACAATGAGTCCAAAGTGTGACATTTGTTCATTTCAGCTTTATTTGTTTCTCTTGTGCTTTGTTGCAAGAACTGCACCTTAGATCTTCAGCAGTACGATCATGCTACTGTAGAGATGTCTTTGTAGTGTATTTAAGAATGATTTAATGAAATTATTTTCTCCCAAGTTTGTTTAGGTAATTTCACCTCTCTTTTTGGGAAGCTTACTGGAGGCAAGAACTAGAATTGGCAAGCAAAAAGAGAAGGGTCTGGGGAGACCTTGTCATCTTGCAGTAACTAAAAGGACTCCAACAAAGCTGGAGAGGGACTTCTTACTGATGGGACAAGAGGGAATGGCTTCAAACTGCCAGAGAGCAGGGTTAGATGGGATACTAGGAATAAATTGTTGCCTGTGAGGGTGGGGAGGTCCTGGCACAGGTTGCCCAGAGAAGCTGTGGCTGCCCCATCCCTGGAAGTCTTCAAGGCCAGGCTGGACAGGGCTGGGAGCAACCTGGGATAGTAGAAGGTGTCCCTGCCCACAGGAAAGGGTGGAATGAGGTGATGCTTAAGGTCCTTTCCAACCCAAATCATTCTGTGGTTTTATGGATAGGCTGATGAAATTACCCAAGAAGCTGAGTTAAAGCTGTAAGACTAATTAAAGCTATAAGACAAGATGAGGCTTTGAAATTTTAATGCCTTGTTCCATCAACAAGGGTGCTCCCATGAGCAGGCAAGAATAGATGAGGGAATCAACCTCATTGTAAGAGGAATGATGGACAGTGACTTACAACAGTATAATCTTCAGGGGGTTGTACATCTATGCTCATATCCACACAGATACAAGCACGCTTTGCCATGCACTAGCTCATTATTCTACTCCTGGGTGCACTTAAATGTCTGCACAGCCAAGGTATGAGATCAGTGCTGGCAGCAGAAGCTCTGGGCTGTGCCAGAGAGTGGGGCTCTCTTCATCCACCCTTTGCAGGGAGGGGAGGTGAAGGTCTGGGCACTGCTACTTCTCCATCATCCCCTTCTCCATCCCTACCCATGGCAGCTCCAAGGCTTTGCACCAAGACAGATGGGTTCATTCAGACAGAAAAACGCACTCATTAGTAAACACGCAGTTAAGCACCAGGCAAAAGTCTCATCTTTGGAGACTAAAAAAGCCTAATAGCCCTGGTGAGATGGGCCAGGTTGGTCTCAGTGAAGCCACTCATCAGTGTGTCACACCTGAGAAATTAATGGCAGCACTCAGAGTTAACAGTGATGCTGCTGACGCAAATACATCAGTTCTGGCCGTCAGGTACCTGTCTCACTCATACACTACGAAAACAGCTGTACTGATTTAGGACAAGGCTTTCTCTAACCTGTTATTTTCTCTGTAATAGGGTTCACAAGCAAATGTATAGGGAAAAACCAAGGCACAAAATCCTTTCTTTCACTTCCACAGTACCTTTACCAACATGGAGGGAAAAGAAATTTCATAGATGTGAAACTGCGTATTGGCTCCCAAAATAAAACAAAAGCTGATGGTTCTTTGTAGAGAGTAACCATGATGAATTATTTTTCATTAATACACTTCAGTGTTTTATTTTTGTTTTCCTTTTTCTTTACTCTTCTTCAAACCTCAAAAAGCCTATTCATAAAACTGCAGTCCTCTTGTTACTTTATGAAGCCTCCTGCTGAGTTTTACTTTTCACTCATGATCTAGTTAAAATATCCAGAATAATGAGGCAAAATAAACTTCACAAGTCAGGGGGGGTATTGCAAGTCGGTCCAGTGTTTATTTCCCAAGCCTTGTTTCTCTCTTTGAAAACAGAGTTTTTGACTCTGAATGGATGAGTGGACTAAGGAAATGTTGGGGTCTCAAATGGTTGTGTTTTGAGCAGTGTTGTTAATACATCATTGTGCAGACATATCTGAAAAAAAGTAATATATTTCAAAAAAAGCCAAATACAAAAAAGCTTCAAGAACTTTTATCCTAATTCTGCCCAATAAAATCTTTATGTTGAAAACCAGATTTAATGGAAAGAAAACATGCAACAGTTGCTGAATGTAAATTAAGTGATGAATTCACATAGTTAGCCAAGAGATTTTTGCTTGTTTTCAAAAAGAACCATGCAAGTTTTCCAAATTCCTAGACATGAACACTCAAGCAGTTTTGGGAATAACTTCTATATAGTGACATGCAACAGAGACAGCACTTTGTACTTTTGAGTGCTCTCACCAGAAGAAGTCCTCTGAGGAGAAGAAGGTGCATCTTTTTCCTCTCTTTTCCATGGAAGCACACCAGCAAGGGCTACTACACATCTTTATATTGTGCGAGAATATTTGACAGTACAAATATTCTGTGTTTTGTACACACTTGGATATCTCAAAATCTCCGAAAATTTGACAGTGGCCCACTTTACGTGAATAAATATAAAGACAAGTTTCAGAGCACAGTCTGTAACTTAGCCTATGTGTACTATGTGATTTCTACTTCTGTGGAACAGTGTCGTCGTCTACCACAATCTCAGATTTCTGGCTTCTCTCCCACTGTGACAAAGTTAAAATTCCATTATCTGCCCAGAAGTAAAGAAGCAGGAGCAAATACTGAAACAAACATGTTTGTTAGGGAGGCTTAGCAGCTAAACCACTGAAAATGCTGGGAGGGGAAGAAAATAACTTTCCTTGCAATACAGCAAATATTACCTAAGGAGGAAAAAAAGAAAGGTAAAACTCACTTCGACAAATACTGGCCTGACGTGATATTCCTTTCATCCGTGTCCATGCAGTTCATTGTACTTGGAATGAGAGCCAGCTCAGGCTGGATCATGGTGGCTGCTGCCACAGCCCTGGCTACCAGCTCCATGGCATCCTGCACGTAATGCTCGAAGACCGACTGAGTTGTCTTGCCGTGAGCGATGAGACCGAGGGGCAAACCTTCTGTCCTCAGCTCTTCCACATTCTGTGAATCCCCAATAATCCAGTGAAGCTCTGGAGGCATCACACCAAACCTCGTGGTTATCTCGAAAATCCTCCGCGTCTTCTCCATGTCACACCCAAACATCACCATGGTCGACGTCGTGTCCTTGATGCTCTCCAGGCAAAACTGCAGGTAGTTCAGAAGGTCACTGGTTGAAGTGAGGTTTGCTGTGATGTTTATAATGGACCCCAGGTGGAACTTGGAGCTCTGTTGTGTGAGGAATAGAAAATCTGTGATGTTCCACTCCTCCTGGCATAGCATCAAGCTGAAATTGTACCAGTTGTTCATTGCGAGGATCGAGAAAGTCACATCAGCATCAGAACTCAGTGAGTTTTCTAAACTCATCTGCAGGTGAAGGGGGTTCTGTGGTTAAAAACATGGAAGACAATGATCAGAAATACACTGGACACGAGCTAATGAGTCTGATTAATTTTTATACATTCCTTTAGTTCAAAGTAACCACCTGCCAATCAATAGAACTATGTGAGCAACAGGAAAATTTATAGACACCCAGCTTAAATGGATTGTGATTCATGCACTTCCTCTGCTAGCTTGACTCCACTACGGCAGTCATTAATGAGCCTGTTTCTGAGAATATGTTTTTCTTTCTACCCATTTTTCATTTTGGATCTCTAAGCATTCTCAAGCAAAGATTTCCCTGCACCCCTAACAGTGGTATAAGAAAATATTTCCTTACTGCCAGATAAATGGATACTGAAAAGGTCTTTGGTAAACAATAAGAAAAAAATAAAGAAAACCCCTCACTCCTTTTTATTATAGCTTTTTGTGTGCATGTGTGTGTAGTTGGGGGATTTTTCACAGACATATGAGTAACCTAATAAAATGGATCACAGTCTGCCATCAAGGCACGTCATGTACTGCCAAGAAAACAGGACAAGTTACTGAATGCACAAGAGGCTAAGATACGCAGAACGTGACTTCTGAGTTGGAAAATATTTGATAAATAAGCATTCCATACTCATTTTTTCCATGTCATTGATGCTATTACAGAACTTAACCCATTATGTCTCCCAACACCATTGCCCTTGGCTTTATCTTTTCCAGAAAAGGAGGAAAGACTGGAGGCTAATTCCTCTGTCTCTTATTATTTGAACATTCTTTTCCCTTACTCTCATTCCTTGCCTTTCCCTCGTCTTAAAAATGAACTTTTATTGATAGTTTTAGTAAGAAAGGAAAGACATTAAAGAATCCAAGCAATTCCTGCCATTTGCTATGAAATAATTCTCTGCCCTACAAAAATGTTTATACTGGGCTTTCAGCTAGCATATATACTACACCACCTTTTGCTTTTAGTTGAGAACTTGACAGTCTTTAGTGTAGCTTTTCTAAAGAAAAGCATTTGTTTCCAGCCATGAGACTGCCCAAAAAATGTCACACCTGTTCCAGTGCATCTTTTGGTCTGTGAGATCTTCATAGTGACTTTATGTCAGAATTTGTCTGTATTCAAGTCCACTCAAATAGTATCTTATCCTACACTGGCACCTGGATTTTAACTTTTTATCCATTATGTTACTAAAAACTTCAGGTCTGTTCATCCTTCTCTTACATCCTAGTTAATGTGCATTATGTGAGGGACCGAACCAAAGCCAAAATAAAATGTCCTTTCAGCTTTAAAACTACTTTACTGCTAGTAACAGGCTCCAGTTTGTATGGATCTTAGAAATGTCATTCTGAATTCAGAATAATATGATAATCTGTCAATTTACACTAGTTTTACTAAGTAAAACCCTGGGCTCTCCAATACAGATGGTAAGGGGTGCAATGACAAAAAAAACCCCAAACCCTGAAGAGCTATGCACCGTTTATAAGCAGCAAACCCCCACTGTATTAATATGTAGTTACACAAACTCATCATTTGCTTTCCAGATAGTTTAAATTCAGAGCTGCATAAAAAGAATGCTGTAATTGAGAATGTTCTCAGTTCTTTTTGTTATCTCTTGGGTTTGGTACCTGTGGCCCTTCTTTTTTTTAACTCAGACACAAGAACAAGCTAATTAAACGGATCACTGTCCACAATCGATGCACATCATGTACTGCCAGCAAGACACAAGAGGGATGAGTCTGATAAAGGACAAGTTACTCAGTGCACAAGGAGCCAACCTGTGCAGAACCTCTGAGTTCTGAGCTGGAAAACACTGTCTGCTAATTAAAACACATGATGAGTTCAGGAGGGAAATAAAGCACTGTGCATAGTGGGTTTGGGAAGCTGGTTTGAATAAACCAATCCCTGCAAACTGAGCCACAACCAACATTTTTTTCTGAGCTTATGAGATAATCAGGTAAATTAACTCCAGTTTGTCTCTCACTGCAAATAGATGGGATTAGAAAGGATTTGACTTGTCCTCTTTGTCCAAGATTAAGGAGAATTACAAATGTTTTTTACACAATGATCCACCTCCCCTCAGCAAAACTCTGCAAGCTTTAGTTAATTTGAGTGTTAATGTGAGTGAGAAGAAATGAGTAGTTCAGTATACACAGAACATACTCTGTGCACACACAAAGGACAGCACACAACCTGACCATACATATGCAAAGAGGAGCAAACACCTTCAATATTTCAGAAGGATAACATCCCAAGCACAGTCCTATGGCTATTATGGAATAGGCTCAGGACTCAAGTAAAGAAATCTGCTGGATGCAGAAAAACAACCAGAGAGTGACAGATGCTTGCAGTAACAGTTCTGTCCATACTGCTGCATCAAACAGCCCAGGAAACAAAAAACAAACTGGAGCTTTTGTACAGCTTACCTTGTCCTGGGTCTGGTTTTGGCACCTGACAATAAGCTCCCTCATACCCTGCACTGGCTGTTAGGGTCCCAGCACATCTGGGGAGTAGGAACATCCAGGAATACCGCAGGATTGTGTGAGCACTGGCTCTCCACCTCACCCAGCAGGTTTAGCACTTTGAAGACCTCTATGTCCTCATGCCACACCCAGTGCACACGTGCATTTTCACAAATGCAAGACTGCTTCAGCTCCTCTGCAGCACCATTCTTCCTGTATTAAAACACTCTGAACTGATGAATATCCACACCTGAGCATCACTGGGCATTACCCTGGGCCCAGAGCAAGTGTAGCACCAAGCACACATAGGCCAGAGAAGGTGAAACTCTGCATCAGGGCCAGAAAAAAATGGATGCAATTTTACTCAGCAATGCAGGTGAAGGCAGTTTCCACCTGACTGAGAGTTCTCAGGCGCAGGGCTGGACTCTCCTAGAGAACCACACCCAGAGGATTAGTCCTCAGGAGCTCCAGCACTGTGATCTCTGTCTCATCACAGCACACCTGGATGTGTCAGCAGCCTGTTCTCATGCTGAGACACTGCTGCTCCCTGAACAGAGGTGTTATTTGGGATAACCTGGCTTGGGCTGAGCCTGGGTGTAGAAGTGCTCCTCGGAGTGAGACCATCTGTGCTTCAGCCATCACCTTCAGGAGCCCACAGATGCACTGACACAAGCACTTATCATCACTGTGATTTATTAGCTGCTGAACTTCCTGCTAAGGTGCTAGAAATATAAACATTCAGCCCTGAAAAAGCAGCAGAGTTTCTTTTCTCTATTAGGAATACTGGACTGCAAACCTGTCTTCAGAATTTTTCTGATACAATAGCATACATAAAATTTAGCCACCAGGCATTACTTCTGCTTAGGTTTCAGCTAATTGTCTCTGCACACCATGAGAACACCCCTGCAGGTGTTGGGGAGGAAGAGTAATCGATGTTTTCTTTGTACTGGGACTGAGAGAAGGGAACGCTTGTTTGGAAATGTTTGGATTTAATGCCTTCCTAATCATATTTTCAAAGGTTTATTTGCCATTTGTATGTAGGTTGCAGTTGAAAAAAAATACACAGAAGCCCCATTTCAGTAGACAGCCTTTGATATTACAGTGTTTTTAATGCTTTTACATATTTTTTGTTGATTTGTGTTTCTTTAAAGTCAACAATTACTGCTTTTTAATGAGGAACTTCTGCAAATTATTTATTAAATCATTCAGCAGTAACTGCTGAGACAGTGTAATTCCATAGTGGAAGTTCCTGACAACTGAAATAATGATTTAGATGTGCGTAACTTTGTAGTAATCGTGGAACAGAGATTTATGAGATTTCATCTGTGTATCAAACTCTGCCTCCACCCTTACTAAAGTTCTTGGGCAAGCTCCTTCTTTACCTCCCTTTGAAATTAGCAGAGTTTAACTATTTCAGTTAAAATGACAATTAAAGCTCACATGGAAATTCAGTTCAAACGTCTTTAAGTTTGACTTCAAGCTGCCATTGAAGACGGTATGATCTGCACCATTTTTTGTTCAAACCACACAAATGGACAATTGAACCTTGTTTGAATAACACTAATTGCAATCTATTCTTAGTAATGTGCTTACACAGTGCCACTAGCAGAAACATCTATGTCAACGAGTGTTTAATTTTTTACTGGACATCAGTAGCTCCACCACTGGTTTTATAAACCAGCCACGACCACCTGACTTCAGTGTTTACTCAGTAAAGAACAGGCCTCAAACCCTTAATTTCTGACTAATTGCCTTTGGATCAGAGGCTGACAGTCTTTCCACTGACTTTCAGTGGGCTCTGGACCAAGCCATTCATGGAATATTAAGCTTTACACGGTCTGATGCGTTTCTTCTCCTGCCCATCAGCAGAGACTGTAACTACTGATTTGCTTTTCATATCCCAACCCAAGCAGTTTTTGCAAGTTTTTCCCATTGCCTGAGACACCTGAGAGAGCAGGTTCATTTAACAACTGAAACACGGTTTGCATGTCATTAATGCAGCACCTTCCAGGCCTCTGTTCCATCAGTCTGCAGACCCATCCTTGTAAATCTTGTGAGCACAAGCGCCTGAAGCTGGGCTGGCTTGCACCCGGAAGGATCTGGTCATTTATTTCTTCAACTGAATTTGTAATGCTAATTAGGCATAGTCATGGTGACATTTTATTTGACATTATAATAGCTTCATTAGCAGAGTTAAAAGCACAGACGTTGTTTTGCTAACTGTGTAAAAGTAAACAATACATAGAAAATATTATTCCCCTCTGACTCCTGGGGACAAAGGCAGTGCTTATATATATATATATATGTATATATATATAAGTATGTACATTTTTGATAAGAAACACAAAAGAAAAAACAGGCTATGTAATTACATCAGAAAAAGTTCCACTGAAAGGAAAAAACCCTCCTGGCTTGCAGTGCCACTGTGGGGACTCACAGCTCTACAAACAGAGCTCAGCAGCAGCTGAGAGCAACCCGATGTCACAGATGCAAAAACTGGGAAGACTGTTTTTTCCATGGTTGAAACTAGAGAATTTAGGCCTAAAAACCAGTTCCTTAAAGTCTATGGGCACACCTATTGCTTCCTCATTTCATGCTATGAGAAAAGGTTCTACAAGATGCTATTTTTTTTTTTAATGTCTGCTGCCTCTGCTGAAATAGCAATACTTCAAGAAGGAGTCTGTGGGGGCAGCTGACAGACTGTGGGAAGTCCTGCTCCCCCTCCTGATCAGCTGCCAAGGTGCCCCCACTGCACCAAGTCCCAGTGTCTGCCCAGCTCATGGCTGCTCCAGAGGGGAGTTGTACTCCAGCTGCAGCAAAAAACCTGCTCTGCCTCCAGCACTCTGCTGCTTCTGCTATGCAGACTTCTGCTTCTCCAGGGAAGAAAATCTCAGACCTGCTTTGGACCAAAAACCAGTAAGATGATGTCAAAAATGCCTTTTTTCCTTGTCTTCTCCATCTGTCTCCTTATATACCCTTCTTTGACCAAGACCATAATTTGAAATAGGGTTGGTCCCCACACTAAAGACTATTTTTTTGCGGAGAGTTTCAAAGCTCAGAGAGAAAAGCTATCTTAGACTACCCAGAGCTATCCTGATTCCTGCAGCAAAAGAAACCTGGCATCCATCCAGGCAATGCTTACATGCAAATCCTAAAAATGCACTGACTGTTGATTTTAAAAATCACTATACCACAGGAGTTAGCCTAATTTAAATCTTGACTTAGTTTTCTCGAAAATTATTTCTTTTATTAGACCAGACAGACATGACTTGAGGTCGCTTTCTCTAATGGTACACAGAAATACTCCAAACTAATCTGAATATGTGCAACTTCTCTACAAGGTCAAAGAGGCAATGTAAAATATGAACTTTCAGCTGCTCTTGGAAAGCAGGACCCATTATTCATCTGAATAACCACTTATAAATTATCCTAAGTAATATTACTTCAAAAACTTCAAGGTGTTCTTTGCTCCAGCAAGAAAAAAAAAAATCCAACATTTCAAGTTTATGGATAAAGATCGTGGACAGCTCTACCTCAGATCTTTGTAATGCCACCTCCCAGACAAACACCTTTCCTCAGGGCTTGCCCTGACCAGGCTGCTGGGTGTGTGAGCTGCTGCAGCTGCCCCATTACCAGGCTTCCCACACCTGTAAAGAACAAAAAGCACAGTGGCTGCTCCCCTAAGAGCGTCTTTTGGGGTTTCTTCTGATTGCCACAACAGGCCTGTATAGCTGGAAAATGGTGTTTAGCAGAATTTAATCCTCTTCTTAAAGGATAGACAGCATTCCACTGAATCAAAGGCCTCCAGCAGACTGTCCAGAGGTGTCTGAGTGCTTCTATGAAGAGAAGCACCTCACAAACACTGGTGCTTTGCACATCCTGACTACCAGTCCTAAGGGATCAATTTCTGGAAGTCTTAGGTTTCCCCACATGTTATTCAGGCAATGCAGAGGGGAGGCACTTTTTCCCCCCAATTTTTGGTTCAAGCAATTCAACTTTTGACAGCAGCAGAGCCAAAACAGCAGCAGCACGTTGAAGCAGGTGGTACAAGTACTTTGGGCTTGCTGAAATTTGTCTCCTTGCTCCTCACATCTGAGGTGTGATAGACGAAGACTCTGTTGTTGTAAAGACATTCTGGTAGCACACCAGTTGTGCTGGTTTAACTGGAAGAAGATGATTTAAGCAGCTACAAGGGCACTCTGTGTGTGTATCTGCTAATGGAAGAACTCTCATTAACCTTTTGGAGTGATTACTAACAACCACAGATCAAAGACAGAGATGTGACCAGGCAGCAGGAATAAAATAGGAGTTGAGTTATGGAGAAATAAGAGATTCAAGGCTGATGTAGGGTTATGTAGAAGACCCCCAGAAGTGGCATCACAAGGTAACAGTAAAAACCTGAATACTGCTAGCACAGAATGGCACCAGGAAGTGCAGGGGCTAAAAATCAACACTCACCAGTGGTCAGCTACTGGTCACTAGGAGATTAGAACCTTGAGAGCTGAGTAAAAGAGGATTTACACAGAGCAAAGGACAACTATCCAGTGTTATCCAGTAGTAGAGAACTAACCATACCACAAATGAGGAATGGGCAAGTAAACACAGCAGCCATGCAGACAGCATCAACAAACATATAGAAGAGACCAAAAGTGGGAGGAACTCCCACTATCAACTAAATGCTCCTGCCTTTAGAAATCCTCGAACACATATGGCTTGCCAGTCACAACTCCCAACCCCCAAGAGCACACAGACACATGTGCTCTGTCTCTCTAAAGATCTGGGAACTCAGAGGATGATCCCAGAGACACAGGGTCCCCAACTATGACATTTTGAACTGTGTTATTACCAAGAATGAGCTGTGCACTTGCATAATTTCCCTGCATCACTGGGACCAACAACATTACTTTGCTAACAGTGCTAAGACCTCGATTAGGCTAACAATGAATCCCTGGCTTTGCACACAAAAAGGATTTCTAAAGCTCACATTAACTGAGTGCAATATTTGCTCAGATGCCTGGCTCTTGAGGACCACTGCTAACACAGCACAAGAGCTGAAAGAGAATTTGGCAACCAGGGCTCTAATTATGATGCACATTGCCAAGCACTGCTCCACACTGGGCTGCTCGGCACGTCACCCCTGCCAGGCTCCTCAGCATAAAGGGCTCTTGAAACAGCATTCTCATCTTTGCCCTGCTACAGCAGCTTCCACCTTCCCATCAGTAAGGTGGACATGCTGCAGCATATTGCTGGAAAATACTGCTTTTTCAGAGGCACGACAGGCTGTGACTACTCTTTCTGTATGACTTAACTTTTTTGGCACAAGCAAAAACAGTGACTGAACGAGAAGAAATTAATTCTGGAAGGAAATGTAGAATAAAAGGAGAGAGGGTATGGAGAAGACTGATTCATGCTGTGTTGATAAAAGGAGTCTTGTCCCATTTTACAAAAGCAGCTATTGCCATTTCTGAGACGTACCTGGTGTATGCACACAGAATTCAATCCAATTAGATTATATTCACCACTACCACCTGCAGCAAGGAATAGAATCTGATGGAGCACTGTTTTCACTCACCAGTGCAATTACAGCATGGCTTGAAAGTGTTTTCAACCCTACCTGAGCATTTGCATTCCCCATACCCTCAGCAGTTGTGCCCCCAAGCAGAAGCTCCCTTCTTCTTCTCTACAGTTTCCTTCTTCTGCCTGTTGAAGAAATACCCATGTAGTGATCCACGGGGCACTCCTGAAACGACAGCTGTATATGGCAATATACAGCACGGGAAATTAATGTTGACCCATGTCCCATTCCTCAGAAAGCCAGCACCAGCTCATCATCACATCCTCTTCTGCTGGGCCTTGCTCCAGGCATGTTTCACAGGATTAATTTTAGCTACAAGGGCATTTTGTTCTATATTGATTTTTTTTGTATGAAAGAAAGCTGAGAATTAAGCTTGCAAAGCCTGATCTCTTAATTCTATTAAATGAGGCCAGGGTAGATTAAGTTAGTAGTTCATCTTTCTGAGGCTAGGCATTAAAAACATGGCTCTAAGGTGAATTCTTGGGTGTACGTGGCTTGGCTTAAAATCAGAATCAGAATTTAAACAGCTTCACTTGAGGTTTCTTATTTAATACACCAAGGATTTAATTAGAAAGATGGGAAATTAGAAAGAAGAGTTAAAATTGGCTCTCAGGGAATGGGATGAGTGGGGGAAAAAAAAAATCAAACACCTCCTTTAAAAACAAATACAGTCTGCATGTGATGGAATGCAGGGAGCTGACAAAGGGGATGGGCCACTGGAATGTGCTGCCTTGAGTGGACTTGAAATACCTCTTGCTGCCCACCTGAAGACCACAATGCTGGCCAGGGTCAGAGGGTTTCACCCTGCATGGGCATCCTCAGCTCACTGGGTACCTTTCACTAATCAGGCACTGATGCTCCCTTCCTCAGCATGGGCAATCCCAAATAAACACAGAAGTGTGATGTTTGTTAGGTCCTCAGCTGTGTCGTATCTTCAACACAAGACAGGAATCTGAACTTCTGAAACACACCAAAGCCTAGCGACTTCTACCCACTGCAAATGCTTTAACCACTGCTCTGTACTTTTAATTCCCAATACTGACTGAAAACATTGTCATTAACAAGCAAACAAAAACCTGAATGGTGAGCCACCGAGCCACCGTGTAGAAGTTTCATGGCCGTGTTTGGAAATTGCTTTTTCTGAGCGTGTGAACCACAAAATCAGGCAGGATCCTGTAAATCAGGAGGCGCCCACCCCCGCCTCCAAAGGCAGAAGCATTTGAGTTTCCAATAAAGCATTATAGCAACGACCCACAAAAGTGTGTGACTGCACAGAGCCCGTTACCAGGCACACAGGCAGAGGAGGAGGAGGAGGAGGGGGAGGAGGAAGGGGCACTGGCTGGCTGTTGAATAGAGAAGCTGAGCAATCCAGTTTGAGAGCCCCCTCTCATCTCAGCAGCCAAATGGGGGATAACCCCCTCCACAGTGCCCCGGGGGGACACATCACCACCAGGCTTCTCACCCATCCTAAGGCTTACAGCAAGATAAATACTTCACAACCTTTTACATAGGCATGGATCAGAGGGGAAAAAAAAAGGGAGGTGTTTAAGTAATACATCAAGCCTTTGCCAGAAGCAGAATCTAAGGCTCAAATCTCCACTTCTTTGCTGTGCTAGACACAACTGCCTCAATATATAAAAACTGTGGGAAGTAACAGCCATTTCTTCTATGTGTAGTTAAGTTATTTGGGTATTTGCACCATTACACTGCTCTGGTGCACTGGTGTGTCCTTCCAACATCCCACTGAAAATCACCTCGTCAGGACCCCATGTCTATGGGCATTTTGGTACTGTGACTGCCTCATTAGTTATAAGGGGATAAGCAAGTTACTAACGGTCCATTGTTTTCCAAAAAAATCCTGGATACAGCCATGAAATGAGACCTTGCCATAGCAGATACCTCAGAGGGCAGAAAGTGGTTTACAGCCAGTATTTTGGGGAGGTTTGGGAGAATGTGTCAAGAATCATCACCCATCCCTGTCTCACTCTTGGATTTATAATGTGCAAGATCATCAAGGGAGCATTTACAGCTCGTACTTACGACTCAATCGTCTGGGCTCATCTAAATGCCTGACAGAAAATACACAACACCTTCACCTCCCTACTACACACAAATACTTGCATCGACTACTGCTACCAGTTTTGTTTAACTCTGCGCTATTGTGGTCATTTAGGCCAAGAATTAAGTGATTGCACAAAATTTGTAAATCACCACGAAATATGAATAATGCATATTAATCCGTCCTTTGAATCATGTTTAGATTCAGTGGAGCAGTGGTAACTGAGGCTTTAAGGAACATGTCCATCCATAAATAACTCAGCATACTGCTCTTATCAGGCAAGACCTTTCATGGTAGGGAAGTTCAACACACTCATAGGAAAAGAAATAGTCAGGAGGTGGACAAATTGTTGAGACAGAATTAAATACCAATGTAATTATTTGTAAACTAAGTTCTTCATCCTACCTATTTATGTAAAAACGTACATGCACTAATACCTTATGTTGCTTGGAAAGGGGAAAAAACTGTTGTGCCAGGTTAACAGAGGTTGGCTTTGTTTTTGAGCAAATAATGAAAGGTACAGCAACAATTTAATAGCCTGGATGTTACTGATGGGAAGAATGCTTTGCAGCATGGGAATTATGAGAAAGGCCTACAAAATCTACTTTTGATACTGGTTACATCTCATCTGATGCAATTCCTTTAAATTTCCACTGCCCCTATATCCTCCCATTATGAAATAATATCTTATAATCTCCCTTAAAAATTAATGTATCTCCTCCTTAGAATTATGTAGAGTTTGCAAAACTCTGTGATAGCTGAAAAGCCACTATAATCATTGCAGAGCACAACTACCCAAGCATGTTGGGCATTTAGGTAATTTATTAAGAGCTTTAGGATCTGCTTGGGGTGCACATTTCTGTGAGCCAAAAGGCTCCCAAACATTCTGAAACAACTGAATAAAAAACCTCTTATCTGTGCCTGAGCTTCCTACAGATGTACAAGATCTTTCTTCCTCATGGCTCAGCTCTGTCTGCCCTGATCCACGGGATGATGCGTACGGATGCTGTGCTCTCTACAGGTCAGCTTTTTGAACCTGAAGACAGCTAATGAGCTATTCCAGCTGACAAAGAAGCTCTCAGCTCTCAGAAATGAACTCTAAGAGTGTTTTGATGCCCTTGGGTAGCCAGTGGTCAGGTCTGTGGGTCTTCTGGGTGAGGCTGGGGCAAACAGCATCTTTTTTTGTGTCACTGAGAATCTGAGAGCAGCAGATGTATTAATGGACCTGCTTGCGTAGCCTGCCCTCCTCTGCACTTATAAACTTGTAAGATAACTTGCAAGTGACTTAGAAACTCTAAAAACACAGCAGCTGTGACTCCTCTTAAACAGCTCCTCAGTCATCAGAGCCACCATCCCTTTGACAGCTTTGCCAGTCCAGTGTTACCAAGACTAATTAACACAGTCAAGTCTAGCACTACCAGTTCTACAGGCTGGAAGAAATAATGACATTCATGAATTTAGCAAACGAGACAGAAGTTATGAATTTAATGATCTGGGAGCCAGCCTTGAGTTATGCAAAACACACTGAGTTAGGTATTCACAAAACTGCTCCAGCGTAATTGTCGGCACGTGGATTGTTTGCAAACAGCTTGCACAAACTACTTAGTGTTAATCATTTGTTCTGTGACATAGTTAGTCATGCACTATTTCTGCTCCTTGAGTGGGTGACTGTATCCTCCTGAAGGAGAGGGTAAGAACCAGCACAAATGAGGCGCGCCCCGGGAGTTGAACACGGATAAGCGCCTCCGACAAGATACAGGAGCGTCATGTCTCACTAATCCCTGCAAGATGTTTGTGTCTCTCCTTCCCCATGCAAATAATCCACGGTGACTCTGCAGAGTCTGGTGAACCAAAGCCTGGGGACGAGGAATTCGCCTCGACTATTTCTGGCACCGTGATTCTTTTTAACGCTTCGAACAAGGGGGAGTGTTGCAGAGGAGTATCCAATTCCCCCAGACAACCTGGGAGGAAGGGATGACAGATCACCGCTCCTCAGAGTTTGGCAAGAACATACAAACTGCTGTCTCTCCCTGCAGGAAATGCTACTGCTTCAGGGAGAGAACCTCCAGCAAAACCAGCCAGAAAAAGGAAGTGTATTCCCTGAAGACACAGGAGTATTGGGATTTTATTTCTTTCCACATTCCAGTTTTCATTGTTCACATGATGTTAGCACTTGAGTCCAAGTTTTGGTCAGTCTTAGATACAGAATCATAGAATGGTTTGGGTTGGAAGGGACCTTAAGGACCATCTGGTTCCAACCCCCACCTTCCACTAGACCAGTTTGCTACAAGCCCCATCCAGCCTGGCCTTGAACAGTTCCAGGGATGGGGAATGTATTACAGTTACTACAGCAATGTGCATAATTATCGTTCTACACACTTCAGTGACTTGGGATGGAACTAAAGAAGGTGAAAAACTATAAGCTGAATTGAATTTTGTTGCAATAAAGCTTTGATAGCCCAGAAGTGCTCCGTGAGGTACCTGGTGAACTGGACTGAAACAGTCAGCCAGCAGTGAGAATAAAAGCAACTCATATAAACCAGCATCTTCTGTTAAATGTTTGCTTATCCTTTCTGGAAGGTTAGCAACCTTTGGGGAGCACTCTTCAGGTGACTGAACACTTTATGCACACTTGAGCACACTGATTGACACACATGTGGACTGTAAAACCAGGGCAGGGGTGGCCAGTCAAAGAGAAGTGAGGACCAAAACCCATGAAAAGTATGCACAGAAAAGCACCACACGAAACAGTGACAGCCACATCATTGTCATTGGGCATTGTTTACAGACAGGCAACATGTCATGGGTAATTCTGACATCCCCTGGCAACTTTTAATCTTCCAGAGGAGACTTCTGACAAAGCACAGAAATACAGCTGGACTTCTTCATGCCTGGACTGGTAGATCAGCAGCTATTCCAGTACTCAGCCCAATGTATTTTCCTGTGGTTTTAACTCTGTTTAAGAGGACTGAATCTCCCATTTGAGTCCCCTGTTCAGTGGTCAGACTGCAGACTCATTTCTCCTGCTCTTACTGACAATAATAAGCCATTTTGCTGCTTATTATTCTCAAATAAAATTGTACTAATTTTGTACGACTCTCAGAAGACACGCATTTGCTCTCATAGTGCTGGCATAATATGGATCTACAAAATGATGAATTGTCTGAATTATTCTCGATCATAGTGAATTGCTTTCTATAGGTTTTTCAGCAAAGTGGAAACTCTGGTGAAAATAAGTCAAATTCAGATAAAATTGAAGGTTAGAGGTGACAGAAGTCTAAAGTTTGATTATGAATATATTTTAAGTACCTCAACAACAAACCACAGATCCTATTGGATTAGTTCCTCATTCAAGGCAAAACAATACCACGCTTAAATGAAGTCTGAATACATTTTTTGGTTTTTTTTTAATGATGCCAATTGCATCAGAAACAGCATGCAGGCACTCATACAACTGAAAAGATTCGCTTCAGCTGTTCTTCTTTTCCTCAACATGAACATTTTCCCCTTTTTTCATCAACATTTCAGTAATCAAATTACACTAGGACAAATGCCCATAGAAAATGCACAGCAAAACCAAACACTTGAAGTATTTGCAAGATCCAGATTCCACGTATATCTCTAATTCCTGTGTTTACTGGGTTGGGGAAAAAAAAATCATGGGCTTAGTTAAACAATCAAAACTGCATCTCAAAATGGTCCTTACTCAAAGCCAGTGAAGTAAAACGAAGCACTCTCATAGATGTTTCAGAAGGCTTTAGGATGCTGCCATTCCTTTGTCTTGGTTTGTTCCAGAAATTTCAGGTGCTTTTCAGGCAGAAAAAAAAAATGCCTGTGAATATCAGATGTATTATTCACTGTGAATTCTCACTTCATTTTCCTCTTAAAGTTCTGGGGAGGAATACAAGGGCAGTGTGAGCTGGTCAACAAGCTCCCATTCCCTGTCAAACAGAGCATCTTTCTTCTGCTAATCATGTGGCACTGCTGCATCCCACAACAGGTCTAAATTTGCCACTTATAAACCTGTAAGGGTTGTGAACACCCCAGGAGGACATCGTGGCACAGCTCACTTCCACATAACTGCATGTTACATATTTATATGCACTGTCAAAATGGTGGGAAGATACGAAACTGTGTTTCGCTGGAATCTAGCAGGCTGAGCTATTTATAAATAAGTGCCTTATTTTTGGTGCTCTTCAGTGCAGATGAACAGTGAGTGATGAGCCATTTATGTTGCTGATCATTTGTATCACAATAGAGCCTCGCAGCCTTTTTCTGCAGTTTATAGATTCTGTAAGTTCAGGATCTGTAGTATCCTACAGAACTTCAGAACAAAGACCAATGGGCAAGATAAAGGCAGGATGAAATGAGCATGCCACACTGAAAATGGAAGAGTAGATAGATAACAGAGCATCTGAAAAAACATTTGAACATTCCTGGGAATTCTGGGCATCAATATACAAAACAAACCCACCATCCATCTCTCTCTCTTAAAACAAACTCTCAGTGTGAAGGGTATTCCACACCAAGGGATTTCCAATTTAGACAACGGAAGAAAACATGAAACAAAATACGGCTTAATGAACATGAAATAAAAGTCATTAGAAGGATGACATGCTCTGAAGGAATCTTAGAGGTATAACTAAAGTGAAAAAAGCAGGTTTTAATTAACAAGCTTGCAAGCACCCTGTACTATGTAAATAATTCACGTGTAAAAAAAGATGATCCTAAGGATGACTGAATAATCATCATTTCAGCTTCCCTGTGTTGACTGCCGATGCAAGATTCCTAGTCAGATGCCACAGGAGTACTGTTAACCTTACCAGCCTATCCAGGCTATTTCTATACTGTTACATTTTGATAGGAACTTTTAAATTGATGATTAATACGTGTTTTTCTCTCCCCGGGATCTCTGAGAAAGAAGCACTGTTACCATGTTGTACCATTTCTCTGGTCATGAGCTCTGCAGCAGAGGCTTTCACAGACTACAGAATCACAGAATGATTTGGGTGGGGAGTGACCTTGAAGACCATCCCAATCCAACCCTCTGCCATGGGCAGGCACACCTTCCACCAGACCAGACTGCTCAGAGCTCCATTCGACCTGGCCTTCAACACTTCCAGGAACAGAAGATGAGACACGTGCAATTTCCATGCCTCAGCGCTTGAACATAAAACACCAATGCTTTTTGCTGAAACTATTTACCTGTGTTTGCCTCAAGGCTGTCAGTGAGTATCTGTTTGTCACCTCAGAGCTCTATCCTAGTCTATCACCTATCACATACAAAATTGAAGGAGAGGAAACCCAGGCACATAAACCCTTCACCTTGTTGCCCTCCCAAGGTAGGGGCAAAATCAGGTCTATGGAATTAGCACACTAGCACAATGTAAATCACAGCTAAAACGCTTTCAATACACTCTCAAAGGAGGGCAACTCCAAGCAGAGGTCAGATCTGGTTTTCCCACCTTTGATACTTACATTGAATACAGAAAATTCTTGAAAAACAACTGCTGTCCTACAGAAAGAAGCTACACATGAGTGAGCCTTACACACTCAGAAAGTGATAAATTGTGCTTTCACCTAAAATAGCACTAGAAGATGATCAAGCTGTGAACTCAATGATACTGACTTTTCATCTGATTTGCAAAATAAAAAGATCTTTTTAAGCCAGTTTGAGTGAGTATGCTATTAAAATGAGTGTAATGCAACTGCTTTATCAGTAGCACCATTGAGATAGGCTGGTGCATAATTCAGCTGCTCTTTCTGGTTATTATTTGCTATGTCTAATAGTTCTTTCTTCGCAACAAACTCAAAATGTCATTTTTCAAATCTCAGTTGATGCTTGAAGATCTATCTTGTGTTTTAACTCTGTCTCAAGTTAGAAAGTCTTGTAAAATGTCATATGAACAGCATGGGCAATCATTTCCTTCACAGTCTTAAAGAAGCTGGAAGTGGGATAGCATGCCTTCAGGGAAATACTAAGAGTTTAAAATATGCCTGTGCAGCACATTCATAGATTTTTATAATCCACTTCAAATACTTTCCACATTGTAAAACAGGCTTTGGAAAATATCATCACAGATGAAAGCTGGTGAAGAAAAGAGTAATAAAAATACTGTAGAAAGAAGAGGAAAAAACGGTGTCTGCTTCATCTGAGCTCCCTAACATTTGATTTTTCCTATATAATAATAAGAATCGAATGATCACAGTAATTTCCCCATTTACTGTGGTTCAGTGTCAGCTGAGGGTGCACCTGTGCCCACCTCCTCTCCTCCACCCCATCTGCAGCCTGCAGCCACCCAGGCTGACGCATTTCAGATAAAAGTTAATTATCCAGCACTAACACTGCACACCAGACCTTTCCAAACTGCTGCCAACTGGAAACCTTCCCATCAGCTTCTGAGGGCTCTCCCAGCTCACCATTCCTGCAGCAGGGAGCATCTGAGAGGTTCAGCATCATCTCCCCACTCACTGACAAGGCACTGATGGCTCACAGAGGCACAGGGGTGGCACCTGCTCCCTGCCTGTACCAACAGGGTTTTCCTGTGGTCCAGGGATGAAAGATGCTCATCAGTGGCTGCATGGACCTACACTGCAGGGAAATGAAAAACAGTGCTCAGGTCTGCAGTCAAATCCAAGTTTCAAGGCCAGCTACACACAAACCTTTGGTTGCAATGCCCCACCAGGGCAGCACGTAATGTACCAATGGCTGTGGGATGCCTATGTCAGTCCTTCATGGAGCTGTCCATAATTACCAAGAGCAATGTTATCAGCTTGCTGTGACAGCTGCAAAGCACTTGGGGCCAGGCTGTGAACTCCTGAGTCACACTGATGAGGAGCCCCTTGAACGAGCAGCTTTGCTGGAGTGTGACTCTTAATAAATGAATCATCTATCAGTGCTGCCTACTCAAGCTTAAATCCTTCTCCCAGTTCTCCTGCTGCTTCCACCATCTGCACATCTTTTCCCTGTGGTGGTGAGAACCAATTTGGCTGACTGACAGGGTTTTGGGGAAAATGTGGAGTCTTACAGGGCCAGACCAGAAGTAAAGAACAGTCGCTGATGTCCAAAGCTCCAACCCTGAAGTCCCTGTGCCTGAACCTACTCCCATTTATTAGAAAATCCCTTCTGGGTACCTACTGGTATGATGCTGCATGCATTCCAGTAACTTGGTGCTCTGAAATCCTAACCAGAAGATGTCTGACCCCGGGTCCCAGAGCATCCTGAGGGACTCTGACCATAATTCTCAGCATCAAGTCTGAAAAAACGCTTCCATTAATCACACCCAACCACACCAAGGCCTCACACCCTTTGCAAGTCCCTCTGGTAACAGCAATATACCACCCTCTACCATTGACATAATCCCTGTTCCCATCACTGCTTCCTCGATCTAACTGGCCTGATCAGTTTCCTGAGAACTCTGCAGGGAAGACAGTGCATTCTGGGGGAGAAAATGCTGTTTTGGGCAAGCGTTACTCACTGGAAATAACTGTCCTTAGCCAGGGATCAAGACAGCCCTGTGAATTCAACCCTGATTTGGGCAACCCATTCTTCTCTGTGCTTGGTGATCCCAGCTCTTTGTGCAGTGCCTTCCTAAAAAATTCAGTTCCCTTGTTTTATGCTGCTAGAACCACAAAAAGTAAAGAGATAGGGAAGGACACCTCTTCTTTCTCTTCTCAGTTCAGGTCATTTTCCCCTTCTCTCCCCCTGTGTCACTGACATGTGACATTTCCAGTTTTCTTGTTTCCTCTTCTTGTTTTCTTCCTCCTCTTTTCTCTGGATGCTTTCAGCTCTTCAGAACAAACTCTGCAATGCACAGCTACTTGTATTGCAGTGACATCTGGTTTATAAAGACTCTCTCACTCAATCAAATTGAGAAGACAATCCTTCAACCCTTTAAAAGCCCTTCAGTAAGACCTACAGAAACACGGGTTTATAGTCTGAGTCTTTGTTGGAAGGCAAACTTCAGTTTTTAAAAGAAACTTTTTCCAGTTTTCTGCTGATTACAATGCATGCATAAATTCTAGCCATGTCATGCTTAGTTTTCTGTCACATTTAAAAATTACTTGGAAATCCAGAGAGGGAAATAATAGAACACGAGGTAAACATTTTCTTTGAGGGCTTAAAACTGTAACTAAATCCAGCACAGCCTAAAGGCCTAACACTATGTGTTTTCAATATTTCATGGGTTTAAATAGTAAACAGTTTATTAAATATACCCTGAGAACTTTTGTAAGTAGTCTTTGAATTTAATCACAAGCAAAAAACTGAGTAACACATCACAAGATCCTTTGTTTTCTTCTAGTTTATATAACTCTACTTCCACTGGCTTTCGTGGACAAATTCTTGGGGGAAATTTTATTGAATACTCCAACTTACTTTTCTTTGTTAACAATCTGTTCAGCACAGTAACTTATGTACTCATATAGAATCTGACAGCAGGTTGTCTTTAAATTTGTCTATTCTAGGCAAAATTATAATTTTCACTTAGTGGATTAAGCCAAGTATTCTCTGATGTTTCTTCTGATAATGCCTGTCCTTCAGCAAAGTAATAATCAATGACTTAGCGCTGTCATATTTTAATCACTCGTCACTGACAGGAGTTTGTGCAGAGCGTTATGAAAGACCTAGCAGCGAAGAAGACATTGTTTTGTGAACACTCAGAATAGAAGAAAAAAGCCAAACCCAAAATAAACATCATGTATGGTGAATTTGATGTTAACTCAGCTTTTCTGCATCAGAGAATCAGCATGGGATGAGCAATGAGAAAATCTTGTTACTGGCCAGCTCTGAATGAGCACTATCCCAGTAGAGTTCTGGCTCTTTCGGTCTCCAAGTGATTTAAAAATTAAGAAACTAGAGGAGAGAACTGAAATAAAAATATTCTCACCACTCTCCTGCATTCTGAAAAGACATTTTCAGCCGCTGTGATTAACTGAATCTTCCTTAAATTCTAATTCCAATGAAGAGACTAGTCTGGATGGTTTTTTCCCCTTTCTTTGTTCCATGCAAAGATTTTTGATAGAGGAACTACCACAGAGGTCTCTGGCTGAAAGAGAAGCAATTGGGCATTTATTTGGGCATTCTCTCAATTTCTGTCTGTGATTCCTCTCAAGGCCCCTCTCATAAACCCTCTTGAACTACACAGAAGGCAGGTGCCACCACAGTCTTTACTCAGTGTGAGGTGAGGAGGGTTGGTGACCACAGGGAAAGGCTGAACACATATTCCTCATCTACAAAGAAACTAGCACAAGCTTCCAATACCTGCACTAAGACAGATTAGCAATGACAGTTTTAACAACCAGAGCCTGCAGCCAATCGTGTGTGTTGCATTCTCTCCCTGGAAAATGGAATTATTAAAACTTTTCCCCCCAGCCAATCAAAATCACTTTTCTGCAAAAATGAAATTCTGGCTCCAAGAAGGTAGGAAAAAAGTGTTCCTGGGCATTTAGCTGGGCAGAAACTTTTCCACATCTCCATCTCTTTGCTGCAATTTCCACCTGCCCTCACTGGTGCAATGCATAGCCAGTATCTTGCAGGTCAGAATGACTTCTGAGGACATTGTATTCATAGTGGTATTCCTGTCTATTTCCAAAAAGACCTATAATTCCTCAGTCAGGGTGGTTTGATATATAGATATCTGTAAATTAAGAAGCTGTTAAAAAAAAAAAAAAAAAAAAGCTAAATTCCTTTAAAAACAAATGAAAAAATCTAATGTTTATAGGCAGGTTTTTTACACTGTCTGCTCTGAGGCTGAGCTTGTTATTGCACTGGAAAATTCAGTTTAACCTGGAACCCTGATTTGGTATATTTATTCCTGTGACCCCTTCTGAAGTCATAGCAGTAATCACTAGCACTGAAGTTTCAGTTCCTCAAGAAACCAGGTAAAGCACAGACTGGCAGGGACTGATGATTTGCAATTACTTTATTCTGTTTAGTTTCTCTGAAAAGATTCCTTTTCATGTTAAAAGACATCAGAGGTGCTGATTTATCTGAAACCCACTAAAAATACTCCTTTAAATTCAGAGAACACTGCTGCAAACATGACCTCCCCTGTGTTTCTGATACTATCACCAACAAAATGGATTTTAAAGGCTATTCTTCCCAAACTCCCAGGTCTGAGCTGTACTACTAGAAGCAGTATCATTATAATTATATATGGTTCATGTTCCCTGGATCTTTCCCCTGTTCCATCCATGGGAAAATTATTAATGATATTGGCAATCTTGGAATCAAAAAATAAAGTGCTTTTCTTGATACAAACATACATAAGGTGACAAGCCTTGCCTCAGTGGCATCAGTGCTTGTGAGCTGCTGCCTCCAACATAATGAGCTGTCAAAGCTTCACTGCAATTTGCATTTGTGTTACTAGTAAAGAAATCCAGTTGGTTTTTTTGCTTGCTGAATGACAGTGTTAAATTGTTACTTTTGCTTACTGAGTGTGAAAATTTACTGAAATGACAGTAAAATGGGAAAAAGTAAACAGTGTTTCTTCAGGTCACAACAGCACTTGGATTTACTGTTAGTGAACGTGAGCAATTAAGTCACAGGTATAAAATGAAAAAAGTGTGTCACATTTTACTCTGTGTAGCCTCCCTTGAAGCCAACACACTCCTGAACCTCCAGAACAAGTTGTTGCTGTGGGAGAACAAGCGTTGTACCACACCTTGTGATGGCTGTTGTCTTATGATTGTTCATGTCATGGGGAAAGACTGCTCTCTCTCCTTTTTTTTTTTTTCAGCCTCAGGGTGGTAGAATTTAATGAGGATTGGATTTTTAAACACGCTTGAACAACCACAAAACTTTAGAAAACACAGTCTAGGTATGTCACCTGATTGTAGCTGCCCATCTGTGACACTGTGGATTTCTTCCCATGTTAAGCATACAAAGTATTACTATCATCAAATACCACAGGGACAACAGGCAGTATTATTGAAATGCATTTCAATCCTGGATCTTCGTCTTCCCTTTCATTCTACGCATTGCTTTTTGCCATGTTAGAGAAGATTTGCTCAAAGATCAATGCACTTTTCCATTACAGTGAACATTTGCCTATTATAAACTTCTGCATGAAGTACTGATGTTAACATTCAGCAGCAGTACACGACATGGCATGTGCATGTTCCTGTTCTGGTATAGTGTGGAAAAAGAGACTTAGCTAGACATTACTACCTTAAAACCACCCTAAGAGAAGATTTGAATGCTGAGGAGGAGCAGTATGAGACAGCACCCAGTGAACACTAGGTTTGTGATGTTTGCCATGGTCTTCACATGCACACAGTGCCAAGGGCAAACAAGTTTTGGGTCTGCTTCTTCCCCTGCCGGGAAAAAAAAACACCTTCAGGCACTCCCAAGGGCATGCTGCAGTGGTTTCGTGGGAGGGAAGATGCTCTGTCCAAGCATCAGGAGGAGGGGTGATCCCAGGAGTGCCAATTCAGAAGCAGGGCTAGAAATTTCTTCTCTGGAAATCTGCATGCTAGGCCTATCAGCAAGATCTTCCTTGTCTACAGTGATGTCATTTGCACCTACCTCCTCTAAGATGTCCAGTCAGTAGAAGAGGCCAATCTGCAGCTCCAGGTCTACAGAGACAGGAAGGTGACAGGTCTGTGGCATGTTCATTTCATGTCAGCGTTGGCATGGGACTGTGAGCAACACAAAATCCCTGCCTGCAACAGAGACTGCTGAGTCCACTCCAGGGACTCCTGGGTCCAATATGCTCTTGGAAATCCTGTAATTCTGGGAAGTATGCAAGGTAAGCCTGCTGTTGCACTGCCTCCAGTGTTAGCCTTAAAATGGTATGCAATAAGTGAAAGTATGAAAAAAACAAGAGTTCAGACAGATGTCAGCCCCTCCAAGACAACCTTGAGAGACTAACACACTAGTATTACCTGTCGGCCTTTGAGTAGGACTGGTATTTTTTTTTAAATCCACAGAGCCTTGAAAAGTAATCGTTTTTTTAGCTCAGCTCGATGGAAAATGGAGTCTCTTCAGCACAGGTGCAGTGCCAGGCATTGGCTTCATTGTCCTGAAGACAATGCCAGTTAAACTCTGCTTAAGAAGGAAGTCCAGGTTTGGATAGACTGATCCATTGGGTTTCCCACTGGGAACAATTTAAAAATTAAGCAGGAGCTTTGAAGTCCATGGAAAGCAGCAACGAAATCTAACCCTGTGCTGCATGTGTTGAACACATCTTGTGAACTCAGGCAGCTGTGGGTGAACTTAGACACTTCTCTGAGATGGAAGATAAAATAATGCTAACAGCCAGAGCAAGGAAATCCTGGGTTCAGGATTTGGCCCTCGGGGAGCTTTGGCTGTGGACTCCAGCTCTATGACTGCAGCTGCAGGGCTGGTGCATGTAACAGCGAACTTGGATGCTACTGGCACCATCAGTAACAGAATTCAGCAGCACTGATTACCCCTGAGTTTCTGCTTAAATGTAAGGAGACCTGAGCTACATGGGGTTTGCTGAGGTAGAGAAGCCTAGCTGAATTAAAGGGGCTACAGAAGAGCTGGAGAGGGGATTTTTGACAAGGGCACAGAGCGACAGGATGAGAGGCACTGGCTTCAAACTGCCAGAGGGCAGGGTTAGATGGGATACTGGGAAGAAATTCTTGACTGTGAGGGTGATGAAGCCCTAGCACAGGTTGCCCAGAGAATCTGTGGCTGCCCCATCCCTGGAGGTGCTCAAGGGCACACTGGACGAGGCTCGGAGCAGCCTGGTCTGGTGGAAGGTGTCTCTGCCCATGGCAGGGGGTGGAACAAGATCATCTTTAGGGTCCCTTCTGACTCAAACCATTCTGTGATTCAAATCAGCATACAGCAGTCACATCTTCAGTTACAGACTAGGAGCTACCTAACACAGGCTTTTTCTACGTCTTCTGTCACAATTCAAACACACAAAAACTGAAAAAAACCTCAAACGCACAGAAATTTATCAGTGATCCAGGCTATGGTTTCTATTTGCTTTTGCAAAGCAAAATTACTTGGCAATCTTTTTTTCTGATTGCGTTTTGAGAGTAAAGTTGAGCTACCTCTTTTTATGTAAAACAACTATTTATCCTGTACTTAAAAGGCAGCTTGTACCATTTTACTTATGACTTCCCTTTCACAGGCTTTACAGAATAGAGCATTTTCTTCCAACTCTTTTACCTGAAGATGACTCCTGGCTTCAAACACACAGCAGCAAAATACATTACTACTACCTTTCTTCAGAGTGTGTAACACTAATCTGCCATTTTTGCATGATACAAAGTTTAACTCCTGATGCTACTTCTGCTTGTGCCTAAGACTTTGTTAAACACAAAGAATTCAGTTTCTACTATTTTAGCTACACAATCAAACAGCCAGGCCGGGCTGCAGTTTCCACTGCTTTAGTTAGGCGACTTGAATTAGCAAAGATCTGATCTAGTACCAATGTATGAACTGGAAGTACAGAAAATCCTGGCACTCTAGCTCAGCTCGATGCAAAGTCAAGTTACACTGAACAACTTCCCTGAGAAGTGTCACCTGGTGAACAACCTGCGGTGCCCACACACAGACCACAGCACTATGACCAATAATAAAACACTCTGAAAGCCGTTTGGTTTTTTGCCTTCTTTTTTCCCCCCTTAATAACATTCTCTTGATATGCAAAGCGTGTCCTGGAGCCCCCTTCTGCTCTCGGCTCTGCAACTTATCGCAGCGAATGACTTCGGGCTAACAACTTCGCTTGTGCCACCGAGCTCCTGGCTGCCTTTCCATGGAGAGGATGCTCGTTCCCGGCCACCCCAGGGCCGAGACGCGGGGCCAAAGCGGAAGGGGGTGCCAAAGGAGGGAGGGACCGAAAAGCGATGTCGGCAGCACCGGGGTCCGAGCGCTTCTCCCTGGGTCCGAGTCCTCCCACCGCGACCCCTGCCCGGCTCCCGACGCCTGTCCCCCGCCCCCTCCCCGCAGGGTCCCCGGGCCGCTGCCCTGCCCGCCGCTCTCCTCCGTACCCCAGCGCCTTACCAGGCTCCGCCGGGGGAACTCGCCCAGCACGATGCTGACCACCGGGATGCGCAGCGCCGCCGAGATGAAGTCCAGCTCCAGCATCTCCCCACGGCTCTGCGGGAAGGCGAGGATGGCGGAGACCCCCTGCACCACCACGGTGTGGCAGAGACTCTGCAGGAAGGAGACGGGGTCGTTGCTCCAGGAGGCGCTGGCTGAAGAGAAGGGGAACAGGGGCAGGTCGCCCAGCCCCGCCTCGATCGCCATCACCACCTCCAGGGACAGATTGTAGGGCAGTAGCCCGGGCACGCCGTTCAGGTTGGCCACGGCCAGCAGCAGCGCGTCCCGTGGCGAGGGGGGCGGCCGCCGCTGGCCCCCGCCGCCGTCCCCTGCCCGCCGGCCCCGCGGCCCCTCGGGGCGCCCGCCCGACGCCTCCCCGGGCCAGGCGGCGGCGGCGGCCCGGGGCTGCAGGTGGGTGGCCCCCACTCGCACCGTGTGCCCGATGCGCCGCAGGATCTGGCAGGGCTGCGGGTGGGACGCGGAGCCGGGCACCGCCGCCAGCACCAGGGCGCAGGGCGGCAGCAGCAGCAGGCACGCCCGGCCCAGGACCCCGCGCACCCCCGGCCGAGGCATGGCCGGGAGCCCCCCGCCACCGCCTCCCCCGGCCCCGCCACCCGCATCAGCCGCCCCGCGGGCGGGCGGCAGCGGCATCAGCCGCGGCGGGCGAGCCCCGCGCAGAGCCGCCCCCGCCACCGCCCATGGGGCCGCCGCCGCCTCGCCCCCGCCCCGGGGCTGCGGGGAGGCTCAGCCCCCGGACCGCCCCCCTCGGCTCCGCGGGGCCGCGCCGGCACTCGCCCTGCGACCCCCGCCGCTCGCCCCGCCCGCCGCTCGCCCCGCCCGGCTGCCCCGCCGGGAGCAGGATGCTGCCCTGCCCGGTGCCCCCGGCCCGGCCGCTCCTCCGCAGCTCGGGCCCCGGCGGGGCTCCACACGGCTCCGTTCCCCACTCCTCGCTCTGAGCCCGCCGGGCGCGCCCCTGCCCGGCTCCCTGCCGTCGCTCCGCGCTGCCGGCTCCGCTCCCCGCCTCGTAGCGTCCCCGCCCTGTAATCCCGGCCCGGCTCCCTGCGCCAGCCCCCTGCCCCTGTCCCCCCGCAGCCCTCGGAGCGGTCCCCGCCGGCTCCGGAGCCGGGCAAAGTTGCCGGCGCGGCTGCGGGCGGTCGCTGGGCTGCGCTGCGCTCCCGCCGGGAGGGACGGCGAGGGCCGGCCCCGCTCGGCTCCTCCCCGGGCCGCCAGGACTCGCCCCGCGGGCCGCCCAGAGGAGGAAGGGGCTTGGGGGGGGCTGCCCCTTGGCATCCCCTGTGGGACGTCTCGGGACAGCCCTGACCGAGCCCTGTACCCGATGCTGCCGCGGGGCGCCCCCCTCACCGCGCCCGAGCAATGGAACAGTTTTGCGTGTCCCGGCGGCTGCGAACCGAAGGTGGGGCTCCGGTTCCCCCTCGAGTGTCGGGGGAGCCGTGTTCCCCGCTGCCGCTTGTGAAAGCAGCGCTGGCTGTGCCCAGTGCCTTCCCATGCGCTGCTGCTTCAGACGGAACCGTTTTGCGACTTGTGGGACCCGAGATGCTGATTCCACAAACCTGAGACACTGCCTAACATGGCTTTTAGAACAGAACACCCTTATCCTAAGGGAAAACAGGGCAGAGCAGGGATGGGCGTTTGTGTGCGCGTCTGAAAAGATAAGGGGAAAGCCCCGTGCTTGCCTTAATTCGGCTAGCTGGGTTTAATCCTGGTCTGTCGGAGGCGTGCTGACCCTAGGTCGGAGACTCTAATACTGTGACTGGGGCATTGACACGCTCCGCGTCCTGTAGTGGATCGCCAGGATCTCGGAGGAATCCCTCTCCGCAGCCGCTCTGGCCATCGGGGGGAAATCACCTCACGGCAGCGAGGCGGAGGCTGCCTGCTTGAGTGCACCTGGATGCATTTTCTGCCCGTGGGACTCCTGTCATCTTCCCCTGTTTGACTGAGTCCTGAGTGCACTGCAGCGTCCTGCTGTCCTGCATGGAAGGATGGTTTGAGACATTGACTCCTGGAGTGTTTAGGAGCCTTTTGCCAACTCGTCCAGCAGTTTACCCTGACCTAGTGCTTTTAACTTAAGCTCTTCTCTGAATGTTCACCTTCTTTCCCCTTTCTTTGAGATTTTTCTTCAGAGATATTTATGAAAAAAAAGAAAAACCATAGAATCAGAGAATGGTTGGGTGGTAAAGGATGTTTAAAGGCCATCTACTCCAACTCTCTTCCCATATAAATGAAAAGTCTTCAAGTAGATCAGGTTGATCAAAGCCCCATTCAGCCTGACCTTGACAATTCCTAGGGATGGGGCAGTCACCACATCTATGGATGACCGCTGACGATGTTTTACCATCCTTACTGAAAAAGTTTTGTTTTGCTCCCTCTTTTTTCCTTCTGTTGTTATGCACAAAATCTGCATAGAAATAAACACTTCCTATCATACTGCATAAAAGAGGAGCTCACTGCCTTCCAACAGGTCTGAACGGTATCTTTTCTGATTTAAATTCATCTTGCTTGAGCGGGGGTCACCAGAAACGTAAAAAGTCTTCAAAGCAAGGTCTTACCCAGGTCTTGGGCAGCTGTACATGGTACATGGTTGTAAAATTGGTTCCAAACATGGAAAACTACAAATGGCAGAGTCTGTAGGCCAAGACTGACTCCACCATGTCCTACGTGTAGAGGTGAGCTGATCGAGTGTCTAAGAGCAACAATTTCCTATTTCCCCTTTTCTTCTCCCTTTTTTCTTCTAATCTTGTAATCACATTTTTATTTCTTGTCTGATCAGCCCACCTTCCTCCTGTCACTTTTCCTCGTTTTCTTTGAAGGAATGGATTGTGTTAACACAGGTGTCCCAAGTCTCTCCTGCTAGCAATAAGGAATTATTGGCTGGGACAATTGGCTTTGTATACAGTAAATCTCACACAGTGCAGAGGAAACTTTTCTTTTTCCCTGAACCACAGGAGTTACCTTTCAGGTAGTGAGAAAGAGATCACTTGAGATTTGTACAGCTCCAGAGGTGTTGTCTTTATCTGCATCCTGTTTGTCGGGTTTGGAAAAAAAAGAACTTGTAAGCACATAAATTTTCTGCTATGTAGTTGGATAATTGCTAGTTTTCGTGTCAGAATTATTTTTATAAGAAATGGTGGCTCTTCTGTGCCTGAACAAACAGCCCTAAATTGTCATTCATTCAAAGTTTCATTATAGGACCAAATCTTCCTCTGGCTTTTGGGCACAGGTGACACTAATTCAAAAAAGCAAGTGCTTCAGAAAATGTTATCAACCTTATTATTCAAAGAGCATAGAAAATTACATTAGAAATCAATTAATAAAATGAAATCATTCGATATCTATTTTTTTTTCTTGTTTGCTTGTGATTTTTCTGGTGAGTTTTTAATTTGTTTAGGTTTGGTTGTTTTGGGGTTTGTTTGTTTTTTTGGTTTTTTGGTTCTTGTTATTGTTTTATTGGGGTTTCTGTTTGCTTGTTTGGGTTTCATTTGTGGATAATTTATGACCAGATTGCAATTTGATTTTTTTGGTTGTCAGTGTTACTCTGGGGATTGTGGCTGTAAAGAATTCCTGCTCTGGACTCAGTTTTGAACAAGTCATAGCAAGTGGCTGCTGTTAGAAACAGAACTGTACAGAGTGGTCAAACTCCCATGACAATGTAATACTTTTGACTCAAATGGCTCTGCCTCTTGGAACTATCTTTTCAGCTTGATTATTTATAGCAATTAATTATGAATTTTTCTGCACTTTTTTCCTTACATTTGTGTTTATTTTTACACTTTGCTCAAATATTTCTGTTAATAAAATTCTCTACACTGTCCCTGATATAACAAAATGCTTGAACACAGACTTTGTTTTCAAGAAGACGTTAAGTACTCCTTAAGTACTGCTCTTTGAGAGGCTGGAATATTTCCAGAAAGTGTCCCGAGAAAGGATATAAATGCCACCAAAATTTATGTATTTGGAAAGTTGTGTAATTAATTTTTCTGCTTTGTTCTCATAAATATTCATGTGAAAAAGAGCCCAATTGTTTCAGTCTAATAAAGTACTTGGAATATCAGTTGCACCCTGCTTTTTAGAACTACTGCAGTCCTTCTTCCAGGGCTGAATAAAATACAGAATGTAATTTTTGACCAATTTGTTGACTTTTTTCAACTTCATCCTTAGGATTGGTTGCCTTCAACACTCCTCCCTCCTTTTCCCTTTCTCACAATGATTGCTGCCATAGGAATGTCCTTTCTGCTCTGTTCCTGTGTTAGTCATTCAACTGAAACAAGGCCAGGCAGATCCAGGCACCTCCTCTGAGCTGGTTGTCACCCTCTGTAGCCATGTGTAGAGCAGTGCTGGTGGCATTGATTGCTGGGGAACTGTGGACACAGAATTCATCCATCCTTGATTGGTGTCTGAGCATCACCGTTAGAGCTGGTGAAAACCCTTCAGCAGTGAAAAATGCAGCAAGGAAATGTGATTAAAATCACTGCTTGTATTTCTCTTGCTGCTCTTTCTGCTTGCTTGGCTCACTGTCATTTCTTTGAAGTAGGGTTGGTTTGTTTGCTTTCTGGGCTGCAGAACATTTGTCCTGTGTGTATCACAGGTGACCTTCTACAAAGATTGGTTCCTCTGAGCAACTGGGCTTGTTTGGATATAGGTTATAACAGTCCTTCTGTCCAGCTCTGTGTTGCTGCAAAAAACTCCAAGGCACTGCCAGAGTGTGATATTACTTAAATTCATGTTCATCTGCCCCTTTTTTAGCTGCTCACATCTTCTAAAATGCTTGAGTCACAAGCTGAGATGCAGGACACCTCACACTGTCTCTTTAGCCTTGGAGTGGGTGAGGGATTTATTTTGGGTCAGCCTGGAATGTTTCCCCTTCCCCTCCATCCTTTTCATTACCATAGTTAGAAAATGAGAATTAGGGGAAAATAAAGTATTCAGGTAAAGTTAATCCTTTCATTTACTAGGAATGGACTATTTTGTTTTCATTTAGGTGCTCCAATTTATTGAAATGCAATTTCAAAGATTTCAAAATGCTATGTTTTTCATTTGAATTGCCATTTGAAGGGAAAAAAAATAGTAATCTCGATGTTCCTTGCTTTCTGTCCTCCACACTCTTTCACCAGCCAGAAAAAATAAATTTGTAAACGCTTTCAGATACCTAAAACTGCATTAAGGATGTGGA